>CAUYQG010267262.1:0-23786 GCA_963574415.1 Tarsius wallacei
TCCCAAAGTGCTGGGATTACAGGTGAGCCCCCACACCTGACCACCTTATTGAGAACTTTCTATGTGTCAGATATGATTCTAGGTTCTGTAGATACAGCAGTGAATGTGATAGACCAAGTCACTCACCTTCTTCCCTGTGGCCCATTTTTATTCAGTTGCAGAATGAAGATAAGAATCATACCTTCTTTACAGGCTTGCTGTGAAGGTTAAATGGATTTGTGCATGTCACATGCATAGAACAGTGCTTAGTGCATAGTAGACACTCAATAAACAG
The DNA here is from genome assembly GCA_963574415.1 of Tarsius wallacei. Lineage (NCBI taxonomy): Eukaryota > Metazoa > Chordata > Mammalia > Primates > Tarsiidae > Tarsius > Tarsius wallacei. The sequence goes on from CAUYQG010267262.1 coordinate 275, forward strand.
TAGCCATTGCTAGAACAGATGGCGTACTTGGCCCAGGGCCTTGATAAAGATCATCATACCCAATTGCTAAGGGAGGAAATCCAAGCATCTTCCAGGTTGCACAGGTTGCACAGACGTCTCGTGGCAGAGGTGGGAACACCAAGGGGGCCTTGGGTGTAAGATTGCTTTCTTAGGGCGGCAAGCTTTACCCTAATACAGATGTTTTAAAAGAGAGAGTGGACTTTTGAACCAGGCACAATGACCATAGCTCAAGTTGTAGACATGTTGGCTCTACTTACTGGATAGTGCCACGCCTCCATGGAATAGTCCCGCCTCCTACTGAGCGCCACACACTTAAGAATTAGACAAGGCCACCGATACCCTGCCAGCAGACCCCTGCTGGAGGCCTTGTCATCTGTAGGTTCTTGGGAGGTCAGAGAAAGATTCAAATCCAAGTAAATCCATGTTGAGGCTCAAATGAAATCACAAGTGTTCAAGTCATTTGATACAAAGGATGGTTTACTTGTTTGTTTGTTTGAGTCAGGGTTTCACTCTTGTAGCCCAGGCTGGAGTGCAGTGGCATGTTCATGGCTCACCACAGCCCCAACATGCTGGGCTCAGGCTATCCTCCCACCTCAGTCTTCTGAGTAGCTGGGACTACAGGTGCACACCATCATGCCTGGCTAATGTTTCGATTTATTGTAGAGATAAGGTCTCACCAAGTTGCCCAGGCTGGTCTCGAACGCCTAGGCTCAGGCAATCCTCCCACCTCTGCCTTCCAAAGCACTGGGATGATAGGCATGAGCCACCACGCCAGGCTAGGATGGCAAATTTTAGTGCATGAAGCAGCTGGGGTTGAGAGAAGATCAAGATAAGGATTCAGGGACTCCAAAGTGGTCTAAGAGACCCTCAAGGCTGTAAGCAGAATCTCTGCCTGGAAGACAGACACCTCTGAGGCCTGGAGTCACAAGTCCCAGCTAAGTGGCCTTGGCCAAGTCACATGGCATCTCCTCTGCCAAGGAGGATTGTGACGATGACCTCACAGGGCTGGTGTGAAGGGCACATTCAAGCGAGGCGTCTGGAGAAGCGTGAACAAAGGTGCCCATTTATGAAGGTGTGGTGGGAGTGGGAGACATGGGAGAGAGCATGGGGCCTGGTCAGCAGCAAGTGCTGGGCCAGGACGGAGTCTGAGGGATAGAGGAGTGAGTGGTTGTCATGGTACCCTGCTGCACCCAGGGAGCATGATGGAGAGGGTCACATGACAGGAATAGAGGCCGATGCTGGGATCAGAGTGCCAGCCCCTGGTGGAGTCTCTAGTGGGAGTGAGTGGGGAAGAAGTAGCCAAACTTCACCCTCTTCACAGCCTCCCGACTCCCGCTGCCTTCCCCTGGCCAGACTCCAGAAGACAAGTGAGGTCGGCAGACATGGAGGCCTCCAGGAACACTCACCTAGCCTGCACAACAAGGGCAATTCCAGGTTTTGGCCCTCCCCTCCAAAAGACAATTCCAGGTTTTGGGTCCCTCTTCGCATTTCCTTCCAGTGTCTCTATCTCTTCCCCATGGCCTGGGAACTCATCCTCTGTGGAGGCTGGCCTCCCAGGCTCAGTGGAGGATGGAGAAGCAAGAAAGAGGATCCAGCGACTGTACCCCCCAACCCAGCAGGTGGAAGCCGCTCGGTTCCAGGAGCGTTTTTTTGAGGCTTTCTAGTGTCTGAATCAACCGCAGGCGAGAAAGTCATGTGCTTCCTTGAGGTGCCACTTGACTGAAAATCAGGCCTCACACGCACATGCCAGGGCGCCGGCCAGGCTCACCTGGAGCCGGGAGGATGAACAGCAGGTCTTCCGCCCTGGCCTTGTGCCAGCCCTGTCTCTGCCTCTTCGCTCCTCGTCGTTCTCTGTCGTCCTTGCCCAGGAAGCCGCCATCTGGCCGCAGCCTACCTCGGGGAGGTGTTGTGAGCCGAGGGCCTGGGGCACAGCCCCCATGGCCCTGGAGATGACGAGTGGCTGCTTGGTGGCGGATGCCCTCGGTGGCATTTTAATATCCAACTGTCCCCCACCTTACACTGTTGAAGGTGCTTCACACAGAGAGCCCTGATTGCAGTGGCAGTAATTCCCTTCAACAGCCATTAAGACACTTCTGAATGTGTTATTAAAGAAGAGAGAAGTGGAGGGGAGCAGGAGTGGGCAGGCACCCCTTCCATCTCCTGGAAAATATCAGCGCTCGGGGTGAGCTTAACTCAGCGGCCGGGATTTGGTCACAGGTGTGTTGGCGGCTATTAGCGCATCCTGGAGCCTGCGACTCGACTGGGTCAGCCTGGGGGGTGGGTGGGGGTGACGTGGAATTTCCCGAGGGCTGTGCAGCTGTCCGGAGACCCTGAGATGAAGGGGAAGCCGAGTCCAGCTCTCCTGGGGTGGCTCCTGCCCAGACTGCTCTCAGCATCCTCCATCCAAGAGAGATGCTGTCTCAAGTCCTTGAGAGGAAAGCTTGAGACCCTGTGTCCAGCTGGGACATGTCTTTATATTTTCTTCCTCATCATCTGAAAAAAAGGCTGACCTACTAGGTAATGTATGTAGACCCAGGCTGAGAGAAGACAGAGCTGGAAAGATCACATTTGCTAAGGTGGGCTGGTTGGGATAATACCTACCATTGCAATGATGGAATGAGTGGGTGCCAGTTGTGGCTAGTCCTAGGGTAGGGAAGGGAATGGACCATCCCTCCCTCTCACCTATACTGCCCCCTATTGAACCTCCATCCTATTTGCCTGCCTCTGGTGTTCTTTGACCAGCCAATCACCTGCGTATAAATAATCCCATCACTTTGGGAGTCCGAATTGAGAGGATCTCTTGAGGCCAGGAGTTTGAAACCAACCTGAGCAACATAGCGAGAAATGGCCTCAAAATAAATCAAAAATTAAAAACAGGAGGCCAGGTATTGCCTTGAACCCCAGCTGCATATTCAAAGGGAAGCAGGAATTGGGAAACAGAGCCTTAGGGTAGAGGAAGAACAAGGAGGAGGCTGTGGGAAATAGACCTGGGAACATTCGAGAGACCTGCAACCTCACTCCAAGGGGCGGGGAGCTGGGAGGTAGGGGAGGGGGCATCCAAGGGTACCCACAGTGAAGAACCTCAGCTACTTTGTAATGTTGCCTGCAGGCACCAGCCTTTATCTGGCCCCGGTATGGCCATGGCGGGACAGGCAAGGGCCTGTTGGCCAACAGTCCAGCAGCCATGAGGGAAGGAGAAGGAGGGTCTCTTGAGAGCACCCAGGACCCCGGCCCATGGTTGAGCCTCCCAGGGTCCCATCTTGGATTAGAAGCACCCTCTTACAGCCTGGGCAACATAACAAGAACCCATCTCCACACACACACACACAAAATAATTAGCCGGGGGTAGTGGAATGCACCTGTACTCCCAGCCACCCAGGAAGCGGAGGTGGAAGGATCGCCGGAGCCCAGGAGGTCGAGGCTGTGGTGATCCATGATTGTGCCACTGCACTCCAGCCTGGGCTAAAGGGTGAGGCCCTGAACATCTTCAAAAAAGAGAAAAAGAAGTGCCCTCTTACGCCTGTGAAGGGCCTCCCCCTTGATCTCCAGCTCTTGTTGAGTCCTGGGAAGAAGCTTCCAGAGGCACCTGAAGGAAGTCAGGGCTCACACTCATGGCAGCGGAGGCTTCCGGACTCTGTGGGGCTGTTAGCTGGCATACCGTCCAGGAGACTAGGCCAGAGGACTTAAAAATAGCATTTTCTACAATTGCCCGAGTCTCTGGGTGTTTAGTAACCATGTCTGGCAGTCTATACCCAAGGCAGACGGGCTGTGGGGAAAGGCATTGTTAAAATGAAATCATTAGCTTAATAGGCTTGATGAAAAGGCAGTGAGATGGGAATTCCTTTTTGCAATGTGTTTTCTACTCGAAACAGGCCCCCAAACCAGCGGCCACAGTCACTACGGAATAGAATGCTCAGTCTCTCACGTACGGCTTTGTTTGCTTATGCACCTGATAAACATGAGCTCTGGAAACTGCTGGAAGTCCCATAATGCTCAGTGTCAGAGGAGGCTATGCCACTTTGTATCATGTCTTCCCTGATTTATTGTATCATTTGTTTTGTTCCCCAGGGATGACACACACACACAAATACACACACAAGTACACACACGAGGACATACACACGCACACAACACACATGTTTTGCCATCTTCTGAGGAAGAGAAACGGCAGCACGTGCAGGATAAACTTGAAGTGGTGAAGCCAGAGATGAGGCCAAGTGCTCAGTGACTTCAGCATTGAATATTCGAGCCCAGAATGAGAGGCAACCCAGGAGAAAGTGGCTCAAGCAGGAGGGACCAGGATGTGTCGACACCCGCTGCAGAAGAGCATCGAAAAACCAGTCCTGACCGGGCTCAGTAGCTCAAGCGTGTCATTCCAGCACTTTGGGAGGCTGAGGTGGGAGGATCGCTTGAGGCCAGGAGTTCAAGACCAGCCTGGGCTACATAGTGAGACTTCATCTCTATAAAAAAATAAAAAATGAGGTGGGTGTGGTGGTGCACACCTGTATTCCATATTCCAAGCTACTCAGAAGGCTGAGGCAGGAGGATCACCTGAGCCTGGGGATTGAGGCTGTGGTGAGCCATGATCATGCCTGGGCACTCTAGCCTGGGCAACACAGTGAGACCCTGACTCAAAAAATAAAACTAAAGGAAAGAAAGAAAAAGAGAAACGAGTCCTTTGTAAGCCTACCTGTGGTAGCTTAGGAAGGACGAGAAATCCCTTGTCTCTTGTCCCCCACTCCACCAGGAGCAGAGTGCATCTACCCTTCCAGGCCAGCCCTAGGTGACCTTAGCCACAGGGAAGTGGCAAGAGCCAGTCCTGAACCTCTGCCCTCAGCTGGCCCGGCAGTGTGTTAGTCCAGGCTGCATTTATAACAGAATGCCATAAAGTGCATGGTTTTTAAGCCATAGGAATTTTCTGCTCGGGATCTGGTAGGCTCCGAGTCCAAGGCCAAGGTGCCTGCAGATTCAGTGTCTGGCAGGACCTCTTGGTTCGTTCACAGATGGAGACTTCTCGCTGGGTCCTCATGCAACCGACCCTACAAACAAGTTCCTTGGCCTTGATTTGGGGTCTCACTCCGTTGCCCAGGCTGGACTGGAGTGGCCTGATCATGGTTTACCAATGTCTCGACCTGCTGGTCTCAGGTGATCCTCCTGCCTCAGCCTCCCAAGTAGCTGGGACTATAGGTGCACACCATCATGCCCAGCTAATTTTTTGATTTATTGAAGAGATGAGATCTTGCCCAGTTGCCCAGGCTGGTCTCAAACCCTTGGGTTCAGGCAATCCTCTCACCTTGGTTTCCCAAAGTGCTGGGATGACAGGTGTGAGCCACCCCCCCCCCCCCGCAGCCTTTTCAGTAGGGGTACTAACAATAGTCACCAGGGTGCCGCCCTCATGACCTCATGGCCTCCTGAAAGCCCCACCTCTGAACGCCATCACATTGGGGATTAGGGTCTAACATACGAATTTTGGGGGGACACATTCAGACCATAGTGGGCAGCCCCTCTCTGTTTTTCGGGAGCCCTGAACTGCCGGGCCAAAAGTCCAGTTAGCCTGCTGGAGTGAGGCCCAGCAGGAAGGAGAGGGCACGGGCTCCCACAGAGAAGGAGGGAGGCCCAGAGTTGCAGTAGTCAGCCCCCAGCTGATTCCAGACCCAGCTGCCATCTGGCTGCAAACACATAAGAGACCACAAGCACAACCAGCACAAGAACCACCTGGCTAGCCCACAAAACTGAGAGACCTCAAAGTGATTGCTGTTGTTGATTTGTTTTTGTTTTTGTTTTTGTTTTTTTGAGTCAAGGTCTCACTCTGTCATTCAGACTGGAGTGCAGTGGTATAATCACACAGCTCACTGTAGCCTCAACCTCCTGGGCTCAAGCAATTCTCCCACCTCAGCCTTCCAAGTGACTGGGACTACAGCCATACACCACCACACTCAACTAATCTTTTGATTTTTTTTGTAGACACGGGGGTTCTCACTATATTGACCAGGCTAATCTCAAACTCCTGAACTCAAGTGATCCTCCCACCTCGGCCTCCCAATGTGCTGTGATTACAGACGTGAGCCATTGCACCTAGCCTAATTAATTAAGCCCCTTTTAAACTCAAGATGTAATATGTGAAAAATAATACAAGCAAGACCTAGGGTGGAAGAATCCACCTGTGTTATTTACTACCTTTGGTAGAAGTGAAAACAGCAACATAAATGTTTGAACAAGTAGATTTCCCCCCTCAAAGGTGAGTGCACCAAGAGACACTTAAGATGTCCTTTCTCGATTTTCTGACTTGCATCTCACCCAGACATCTCAGCTTCCACAGAAGATCACAGGAAGCCGCTCCTTCCTTATTGAATAAGTCAGGAATTAAGGTGTCAACTGCATCTGAATACATCCAAAGCATGCAGAGAGAGACAGAAGATAGAGTGTGACCCTTAATTACTTGGCGTTGTTGGTCTGCAGAAGAAATCAGCTCCTGCCACTCACGAGACACATGAAGGTGATTCAAGGGAAATGCTGGTGAGGGGACTTGTTGTTTTCTGTGTCCACCGAAAAAGACTTAAACTGCCAGGAGATGAAAGCGCTTCTCTCCGAGAATTGTTAAGCATCAGAACCTGCTCTTGTGCAGATGACATGCTTGTGCACATGTGTGTGTTTTCCAGGATGATTAGGAGACAGGAAGTCTCAGTTTTGTTATTCCCGCTACACTTATTAATGAGTCACGATTCATTTATTTTTAAAAAGTGCTATAAATAAAAACAGGATGTGGTTCCAACACTGTTCAGATTGAAATATATTTTTAGAAGGTTTTTTTTTTGTTTTGCTTTTTTTTGGATAATTCACTACAGCAATTAATAAAATACTCTATATACTCACAATGTCTCCTCCTCCCTCCCCGACTCCTCAGGGGCTCTCTAACTTTAAATATTTTGCTTTTAGAAAACAATGTCAACAATATCGTCTAGGCACAGTGCTCATGCCTGTAATCCTGTAATCCCAGCACTTTGGGAAGCTGAGGCTGGAGGATTGCTTGAGCCCAGGAGTTCAAGAACAACCTGAGCTGATAGTGAGACCTCGTTGCTACAAAAAATTAAAAAATTAGCTGCGCAGAGTGGCATGTTCCTGTAGTACCAGCTACTTGGGAGGCTGAGGCAGGAGGATCACCTGAGCCCAGGAGTTTGAGGCTGCAGTGAGCTGTGATCGTGCCACTGCACTCTAGCTTGGGTGACAGAATGAGACCCTGACTCAAAGAAAAAAAAAAGAAGACAATATATTTAGTGTGAAATATATCTATAAACACGCACACACACTGTATATGTATATATATTGATTTTTCTCACACCCAATATTTAAACATATATGGAGCAGAAAGTCCATATTGCCCTGTTTTTTTCACAGGTCTATTGCTACTTTCCTTCCTTGTCAGGGCTCATTGGAGGACAGCCCTTCCCTGTCTCATGAGGTCACAATGCTTTGGCCTAGGGGTCCCCAGTCCCCAGGCAGCAGACCAGTACTGGTGGTTGGCCTGCAAGAAACTGGGCCACACAGCAAGAGGGAGGTTAGCGGCAGGTGAGTGAGCAAAGCTTTATCTGTATTTACAGCCGCTCTCCAACACTCACATTATCGCCTGAGCTCCACCTCCTCTTGTCAGATCAGCGACAGCATTAGATTCTCATAGGAGTGCAAACCCTGTTGTTAGCTTTGCATGCAAGGGATCTAGGTTGTGTGCTTCTTGGGATAATCTAATGTCCGATGATGCTGCATCACTACTACTCCCCCATCCACGCCCCCACGGAAAAATTGTCTTCCAAGAAACTAGTCCTTGATGCCCAAAATGTTGGGGACCGCTGCTTTGGCCAACAGATTGTGAACGGGGAAAACATCCACCCAACCCAACTAGAGCCTGTTACTGTGCCTACAGAGGCTGGCTTGACCATTTGCACTCCTGCCTGGCACCATGAGAGGAATTGCCCCAGGTTGTCTCTGCTCTTTTAGCCTAGGTCTTGGCAGAAGATTTAGGTCAGTTCTAGACCAGACCTAAAGCCTAAAGCCAGCTACCATAGCCAACTCACAGAACTTTGAGTGAGAAATAAACATCTGTTGTTGCAAGTCACAGAAATTTGGGGGGATGTTTGTTACTTAGCACTCACTCAGCAATAGCTGACAAATATTAGAGCTTGCAGATGATTTTTAAAATTCACTTAAAAATATATCTGAATTTCCTACAATGAGCAGTTGTTATTTAATTTATTCAGTCAATAGTTATGTGGTAAGAATCTACTGTATGTGTGCTCCTGTGCCAGATATTGGGACTAAGGCAGTAAAAACAAAAACAGTTGATGTACTCACCATCATAGAACTTAGAGTTTACTGAGGGAGGTGGGCATGCATGGAATCATCATGCATACATATGTGTTCCCCATGGGGAGTTCGTGGGGCTAGAAATATAGGGAAAGCAGAAATGCAGCTAAGGCAGAAATATCTGGAAAGGTACACTCGAGAACATGGACTGGGCTGAGATCTGGAGAATCGCTGTGAGTTAACCAGGTAAAGTGGTGTGATAAGCAATTTTGAGGAAAACTAGCTTTGTCTGCATTTCTCAGGTTTTGCCTGATTGCCATCACCTGAACAGATTATGTTTATTTCAAGCACCGGGGCACCGCTGAAGTTGACAGGAGTTCCTCCACGCAGCTAGGACAACCAGCCATCCACTCAAACCTACAGTACTCCTCTTGTAGGACAGAGCTGTTGTTGGGACTTATTTCCCAGACCCCTTCATGACCAGTTACCATTTTTTGTGCCAGCAGGATGGCGCCCCGGTTATGGATATTATCATCATGTTGAGAATCAGGTGTGCCTTCTCTACCAGGCTGTCTCTTCTCCCACCAGGGGATGAAACTGACAGCAGTGAATTTTTGGGGTGGAGCCACAGACAGGGGAGGCTGGGTCCCTGCATGACCATGTGGAAGAAAGCTGTCCACCAACCAAGAATGCCCCCGCCTTGGGATGCCCTTTTATTTTTATGTGAGCAAGAAATAAACATTCACATCAAGCTGCTCAAATCTGGAGGGCTATTTGTTACAGCAGCTGTGTCACCTTGATGAACAGAACATATATGTTAAAAGTGGATCTGGGCTTTCTGGGCTTGTACATGTACGTGTCCAACCTTTTACCTGGGCAGAATATTTCCTCTATGTGGATTGAACTCTGGGCTCAATTTTCTTTTCTTTCCATCCCAATGAGAAGGACCACTGTGTTGTTGGGGTCACATGGCACAACTGATTGCTGGGTTTGGGGGAATGGCTTGCTTTTATGTACCATTTATTCTGCTTGCTTCTCTATGTTATGGGCGATGCTGACATTTTCAACATGAGGAATGTTTTTGTTCAAATCAGGGGTGTTCTACTGTGACTTGAAATACATTTGGCTTGAAAGAAATACCATATCCACCTACATCCATCTAAAAGGCCATATGTGTGAGGGCAGAGGTCCGACAGAGAAGGCTGAGTTAGGAGGCAATGGAGAGCCGTGGGACATTCTGAAGAAGGAGAATTATATGACGCAAAAGCTATTTCAGGAAGATGAGCCTGATAGTAATGCACAGAAAAAAACAGGTAAGAAAATAGCTCAGAGGCACAGCCCAGTCATGAAATAAAGAGGCCTGGTCCAGGGTGGTGCCAGTAGGAATGGAGGAAACCAGGAGAATGAGTGAGGCTGAAGAAATGAATGAGCAACATTGACCACTGTTCACAGCTCATCCACTGCTCTTACTGTGCTGCCACATTTCCGTGTTCCTGTTTATCCATATGACCCATCAGCCTGTTGTCCCTGCAAAAGTAACAATACCGACTGGATTATTAAAATTATGATTAAAAAAAATAATGTTCCTAAGAAAAAAAAGAAATGCTCCAATATATAGAAATAAGACAAATGATCAACGTTTCCAAGCTCATCTTCATTCGCTGATTGCTCCTTAGGGAGGAGAGAACGGCACATCCTAGTTGGAGGGAGAAATGACTTAAACACATTCTTTTGCTGGGGGGAAAAAAAAGCCAAAAGCTTGGAGACTCACATGAGGAGATGGAAAGTCACTTCTATGTGTGTCTTGCCAAGGCTAGATGCTGCCAGCTGGGGGAAAACTTTGGGCAACTCAGTTAATTGACTTGTGATCAGTTTGCTCATCTGTGAAATGGACTTGAAAACAGGAATTCCTATGCCATTAGGAGGATTAAGTAAGGAAATTCACCTTGCTTAGCATAGTGCTTGATACCAATCAATCACTCTGTAAATATTAGCTCTTGCTGTTACTGTCAAATTGTAAGCAAAGGCAAAAGTTGCCATGGAGAGAAACACGTGAAATTAGCAAACAACCTGGCCTTTGGTGAGTGAATGAGGTAGACATCTTTGTAGAGCAGGGATTAGCAAACGGCGACCCCCAGGTCAAGTCCAGCCTGCCCACTGCCCGCATTTGTAAATAGTTTCATTGGAACACAGTTGCACGTGCTTGTGTATTGTCTGTGGCTGTTTTTGTGCTACAGTGGAAGACCTTGAGTAGTATGATGAGGATCCTCTGGTCTGTAAAGCTTAAAATATTTACTACGAAGCACTGTGTTGGTTTGCACAGGCTACCAAGACAAGATACCACAGACTGGGTGGCCGAAGCAACAGAAATTGATTGTCTCACAGTTCTGGAGGCTGAAAGTCCAAGGTCAAGGTGTCAGCCAGTGGCTTCCTCCCGAGAGCTAGAGCGTCTGTCCCAGGCCTCTCTCCAGCTTCTAGTGGGTTGATGGCCATCTTTGGCCTTCCTTGGCCAGTAGGGGCATCACCCCAACCTCTGCCTTCATGTCCACATGCTGTCTCTGTCCAAGTTCCCCCCTTTTAATTAGGATACCAGCCATATTGGATCAAGGGCCCATCCTACTTGAGCATGACCTCATCTTCACTAATCACGCCTACAATGACCCTATTCCCAAATACAGTCGCATTCTGCAGTACTGGGGGTTAGGACTTCAGCATATGAATTTTGGAGGGTTGCAATTGAATCTGTAACAGGTCCTTTACCGAAGAAAGCTAGACAGCTCCTGCTGTGAAAATTGTACAACTTTAAAAAATATATAGTAAAGGGCTCTATTTGCCTGCAATAGAGACTATTGACTTAAAGTGTATCTATATTTCACAAGACAGATCATTTTCCCCAGTACCTTTCTTTAAAAAAAAAAAAGAGTTTATTTTATTTTAGATTCTGGGGTCCAAGTGTTTGTTACATGAAAGTATGGTGCAGTGGTGGGGATTAGGTCTTAGGTGACCCATTCCCTAGATGGTGGACATTGTGCCCAATAGGTAAAGAGGAATTGTACAACTTTGATTTATCTCAAGAACTGGATTTGACCCCAAGGTGCAAAGGCTAGACTCAGAGAGCTTGTCTCACTGTGGGTGGGCTTGCTGAACTTTGGAACCAAATGGTTGGATCTTCAGGCTCTGTGCTCATATGGGCAGGAATAAAACTGAACAAGGTCACACCATTCCCTGCTCAGAGGTTTCCAGGGGTTTTTCTCACACATGGAGCAAACCCAGGCTTCTTACTCAGGCCTATGTGGCTCTAAGCATGATCTGGCCCTGGACTTACTCCCTGACCTCATTCCTACCACTTTCCCTGGCCCACTGGGCTACAGAAACAGGTCTGCTTTGTGTTCCTCAAACTCACATGCTCCTCTGTAACTTGGAGCCCATACAGAGCTCTCTTTGCTTCTGGAATATTCTTCCCATTGGCTTCTTCTTGTCACTTTGATCTCACCTTCAATATCAGCCCCTTAGAGAGGCTTTCCCAAATGCCTGACCCAATGTAGCTCCCTTCCGCCCCCATAATCCCTATCTCATTGCCTTATTTTCATCCTTAGGGCATGTATTTCTATCTGATCTTCTGTCAACTGTTTGCTTATTATCAACCTCCCTGCTAGAGTCTAAGCCCCAAGTGAGAGAACGTTGACAGTCTTTCTCCCCACACATCTAGAACAGTTCTTACATTTAGTAGGAGTTCAAAAATGTTTGTACTTCACCTTTCCTATTTAACATAGTACTGGAAGTCCTAGCCAGAGGAACCAGGCAGGAGAAGAAAAATTTGAGGTATCCAAGTAGGAAAAGAAGAAGTTAAGTTATCCCTATCCACAGATGATATGATTCTATACCTAGAAAGTCCTAAAGAGTCTGCCTAAAACCTCCTTGCTCTGATAAATGACTTCAGTAAAGTCTCAGGATACAAAATCAATGTGCAAAAACCAGTTGCATTTCTATACCCAACAACAAGCAGGAGAAAACCAAATAGAAAACACAATCTCATTCACAACAGCCACACAAAAACTAAAATACCTCAGTATTCATCTAACCAAAGAGGTGAAAGAACTTTATAATGAGAATTTCAAAACTCTGCTCAAGTAAATCGAAGACAACACAAACAAGTAGAAGAACATCCCATGCTCATGGATTGGAAGAATCAATATTGTCAAGATGGCCATTCTACCCAAAGCAATCTACCATTTCAACTCAATCTCTATAAAACTATCAGCAACATTTCTCACAGATAATTCTTAAAAAGAGCCTGAATAGCTAAAACAAATCTCAGCAAGAAAAACAAAGCTGTGGGCAGTCCCGCCCATCTGTGCGTGATGCATTTGAACAGTGGAAAAAGCTTCGTGATAAGTGTATTGCATCCAAAGTAAGAATAAACACACAAATTTTCATAAGTAAATTCTGGGATTTGGGGGTCCCTCCTTTACACACCCCAAAGAATCAATTGACTCACTCACATTTCCTTGACCTCTTGCTATGAGGTGAGGCCATGTGACCAGCTCTGACCAGTGACTTGTGAGGGCATCACACTCCCAGACTTAAAACTTTACTACAAGGCTACAGTAACCAAAACATCAAAAATAGACCCATAGCCCAATGGAACAAGGCAGAGAATCCAAAAATAAAACCATGGACCTTCAACCAACTCATCTTTGACAAGGCTGACTAAAACAAACATTGAGGAGAGAAAACCCTATCTAACAAATGATACTGGGAAAACTGACTAACAACGTGCAGAAGAATGAAACTGTGCCCCTACCTATCACCACATACCAAAATCAACTCTGAATGGATCAAGGACTTAAATGTGAAACTTAAGAATTTTAGGAGAAAACCTGGTGAACACCCTCTTGACATCAGAACAGGCAATGAATTAATGGCCAAGTTCTCAAGAGCAAATGCAGTAAAAGCTAAGATTCACTAAACTAAAATTTATCAAGCTAAAAAGTTTTTGCACAGCAAAATAAACCATCAAGAGAATAAAGAAACAGCCCACATAATAGGAAAAAACATTTACAAGCTATGCATCTGACAAAAGCCTAACATCCGGGATCTCTAAGGAGCTCATATGAATTGACAAGGAAAAAAACAAATAACCCCATTAATTGGACAAAGGACATGAATAGACATTTCTCAAAGAAAAGCATAAGCACCCAACAAACATATGAAAAAATCCTCAGCATCACTTATCAGAAAAATGCAAACCAAAACTACAATGCAATACAATCTCACACTGATCAGGATGGTTACCGCTAAAAATCTTTTTAAAACCGGTGTTGATGAGGCTGTGGAGAAAAGGGGATGTCATATACCACTGGTGGGAATGCAAACTAGTTCAGTTTTTGTGGAAAGCAATTTAGAGATTTTTCAAAGAACTAAATAATGGAGCTAGCACTCAACCCAGCAATCTCACTTCTGGAACTAAACTCAAAGAACACAAGTCACTCTGCCAAAAAGACACCTGCATGCATTATGTTCATTGCAGCACTATTCACAACAGCAAAGACATGGGATCAATTCAGATGCCCATCAAAGGTGGATTGGATCAAGAAAATGTGGTCTATATACACAATGGAGTACTACACAGCCATAAAGAAGAACAAAATCATGTCCTTTGCAGTAACATGGGTGCAGCTGGACACCATCATTCTAAGTGAACTATCACAGAAACAAAAAACCATATACCACATGTTGTCACTCATCAGTGGGCTCTAAACACTGGGCACACATGGCACAAGGATGAGAACAGCAGGCGCAGGGCACTGCTAAAATAGGGAGGGAGGGAAGAGGGATAAGGGATACCAAACCATCCTTGGGTACCAAGCCCACTACTGGGAGGGGGTGGAGAGAGTGGAGAGCTCTTTAGAAGCCCAAATCTCACTTCACGCAATATACTTATGTAACAAATCCTCCCAGGTACCCCCGATTCTAAAATTTAAAAAACGAATTATACTTCATTGAACGACCAAGACAGGGACCAACGCTGAAAACACTCAATGAATGACTCCAAAAATAAACTCACACTGCTCAGAGGAGTTTATTCAGTGAAAGGCTTTTCCTCCCAAGGTTGCATTTGATTAAGAAATATATTTTGACAATTATGCTTGAGTGTTTCCAGTCTGTATTTCACATCAGACAACAAGACTCTAGAAAAATGTAAAGTTTCTAATCAAGGGGAAGTAAAAACACACATGTTTAAAATAGTCTCTGGGAGAAGCATAACCCTCAATGCAAGTCATGAATTTTGTGCGTGGTCCTCTCTGACTAATCAGCCTCTTTCCTCTTCTTAAAGCTATAGCATCTTCTTGGCATATTCATCACAGTGTTTTGCAGACATTAAAAATTCAGGGATAAGGAGACCACATTTGTGTGAGGCTGAGAATTTCAAAATGTACTGTCTGTCACCACCTCCAGGAAGCCTTCTCAGATTCTCCCAGGCAACATTGAATTGTTTCTTTCTCTGCAGCCATAGTGCTGTTCACTTGACTCTAATCACTCCAGTGTGCAACGCCAATAAGAGGCACCATCTTTGTCCATTTTCTGTTGCTATAACAGAATACCATAGACTGGGTCTCTTTTAAATTATTTATTTTGGGGTCGGAGTCTCACTCTGCCACCCAAGCTGGAATACAGTGACACAATCACAGCTCATCACAGCCTCGACCTCCTGGGCTCAGGCAATCCTTCTGCTTCTGCACTCTGAGTATCTGGGGCTACAGGTATGCACCACTACACCTGGCTATTTTTTAAAAAAAAGACAAGGTCTCGCTATGTTGCCTAGCTGGTCTTGAACTCCTGGATTCAAGCAATCCTCCTGCTTTGGCCTCCCAAAGTGCTGGGATTACAGGTAAGAGCCACTCTGCCCAGCCAGAAAGTGGATAATTCTGTTTATTTATTATTTATTATTTTTAAATATTTTTATTTTAAAGACATGGGGTACAATTCAGGACAGAGATTGGGTAATTTTTAAATAAAATAAGTTTCTTACTGGGGGCTGGGAAACCCATGAGCATGGTGCCAGGCTCTGGTAAGAGCCTTCTTGCTGCATCGTGACATGGAGGAAGAACATGTGAGCACATGAGACAGAAAGAACGTCAGGGCAAATGTGTCCTTTGTCAGGCACTCACTCCCCAGATAACAGCGCATGTGTGAATGCAGAGCCCTTGAGGCCTGATCGCCTCTGGAAGCCCTCACCATTTAACACGGTTGCAGTGACTATTGAGTTTCCAACTTTGGGGGACACATTCAAACTGTAGCAAGTGCGCGTTAAATGGATCCATAAAAGAATAAAATTAAAATGATATAAGAAGGAAGCTGCTGCTAGGGACGGGCTTGAGAAATCACCAGGCAATGTTTTCAAAATTCAGTCATCTGCATCACGATTCTTGGTATACTGCTGATTCTTAAGTTTTTCTCTAAATCAACCCTTCTACTACTTAAATACATTTATATTCTATTAAAAAAATTTCATCACAGTCATAAATGAAAAACCAGCGTGGCTTGGGGTGAGTAGAAAGCAACACCAACCTCTTCAAAAACAAGTGAGAGATAAGCGATGTCCTAAAACTTGAGTTGAGTTTTATGGGCTGAATCATGTTACCTCAAGGTTCAAATTTGAAGCCTTAATCCCAGCACCTCCGAATGTGACTGTATTTGGATAGAGGCCTTTAAAAAGCAATTCAGTTAAAAAGGGGTTGTTAGTGTGGTCCCCAATCCAGTAGGACTGGTATCCTTATTAGAAAAGAAGATTAAGGGGTGGGGGGAGAGAGAGAGAGACAGAGAGAAAGAGAGAGAGAGGAGAGAGAGAGAAAAAGAGAGGGGAGGAGTGGGGGAGATGGAGTGAAGAGTAGTCCAGACATGTGCCTGCACATAAGGAAGACCACGTGAGGGCAAAGCATGAAGGTGGCCCTCTGCAGGCCAAGGAGACAGGCCTCAGAACATACCTGCCAACACCTTGACCTTGGCCTCCCAGTCTTCAGAACTATGAGAAAAGAAGTCTCTGTGTTTCAGCCAGCCCGTCTGTGATATTTTGTTACAGCAGCCCTAACAAGCACACTGGGTATTGTTTCCTGCTGGGAGATACTGAGCCCGAAGTCTGCTTTCTTTCCATTGAAAAGTGAGATTGTAAGAGTAAGACAAGTGTTGAAGAATTCCTATCACCAACAGAGACATTCTCCTTGGGGAACTCGGAGGAATCGGGTAGAATGTAAAAAGACTTTACCACTAGGAGTGTGATATAGCAGCCTGGAATATTCCATGTGTCTTAACACGTCATATGTTTATTTCTCCCATGTGCCATGCATTCTGCACAGATGGGCGGGACTCTCCTCCACCCATTACTGGGGGGCCAGGCCGATGAAGTCTCCACCTTCCTGGGGCTGTGGCATCTGGAATACAAAGGGTCCTCTGTCACGGTGTGCAAGAAAGAAGGAGTTTGGAGAATTGTGTGTGGGCTTCCCTCTAGTTCAGACAGAAAGTGGAACACTCAATTTCTGCTCACAAGTCACTGGTCAGAACTGGTAACATGGCCTCACCTCATAGCAAGAAGTCCGGGAAATGTGAGTGAGTCAATTGATTCTTTGGGGTGTGTAAAGGAGGGACCCCAAAACCCCGGAATTTACTTATGAAAATTTGTGTGTTTATTCTTACATGTTTAAGCTTCAGTCATCTTCAAAGTACTCTTGGAGTACTTTAGATGCAATACACCTATCACGAAGCTTTTTCCACTGCTCAAAACAGTTTTTGAATGCATCCATTTGGATGCCTTTTAGTGCTTCTGTAGTTTTTTTGTTTCACCTCTTCCACATGGGTAAAACATTTCCTGCTGAGGACTTTTTCATTCAGGGAAACAAAAAAAAGTCGCTTGGGGTGAGGTCAGGTGGATAGGGAGGGTGGGGCACAGTGGCCGTGCCATTTTTGGATAAAAACTTCTGAACACTTAGCATGGTGTGGGTAGGTGCACTCGTAAGTCACCCATCATGAAATGGGCAAACACATTGATAGAATCTAAAAAAAAAAATTCACTGAAGCAGACCGCAGCCTCTCACCACAATGCTAGCTGGTTCACTGATGCTGACGGGTTCCTAGAACACTCACCTGATAAGGGAAACCTGTACTAGGAGGGGCCTGCCCTCCAAAAGACAATTCCAGTTTTGGTTTTTTTTGGTTCCCCTCTTATTTCTACCTCTCCCACAGCATCTCATGCTATTTAGTGTCCTGGTCCTGTACCTTTAAAATCATCTTGAGCATATCTCAAGGATGCATCCCATGCTTTGGGGAAAAAAATGATCTGAGCCACTGTCTTAATTGCATGGCTGGAGTCAGTAGGGTGAGTCCCTTGCGGAACATCAACCGCTGGGCCACCCATCTCCTGGGGCCTATCAGAGACTCTTCCCACTCGACCCTCTGAGGCCACAGCGGCAGCAGCTAGCGTCATGTGGAAGTCTATTTTTGGTGCGAGAACCTTTCATTGTTCAAGTAAGATCACAACTGGAGAAGTATTCTAAAGGCCAGTGCTGATATCAGAGGACGCGAGGGCAACTTGTCCCATTTAACATTTCATCTGCAACACGCAGAGACCTTTCCTGCTCATGTTGGCGGCAAAATACATCTGCAGAGTCAATGAGAGAGCATGATTGCTCAGTGTTGTCTGGTTAGCATCCAATTATGTACAGTGTATTTATTTTAAATTTAGAAGACGCACACAAGAGATTTCCAGGAACAAAATGAGAAGAAATTGGCAGCGCGCTGAATGGAAAAAATTAATGACTTGAATTACACAGCCCATGAGTCGGAGCCGACGGGAGGGGGCGAGATGGTAGGGGGAGGGCCTGCAGTTGTTCACACTGAACTGTGCAGACCGTCCTGGGCATCGCTGAGAACTTGATCATACTCCACGCAGCTGTCACAGCCTTTGTCTTCACGGTGGGGCCTGGCTTTGCAGGTCGCACGTGTCACAGTTTGGGAAGTATAAAAGCAGTGTCCCTAAACAGACGTCACGCTTCCTTTTGGAGAATAGATTTGATGCATAAGGTTAAGCTTAATCACTTTGTCAACTTTACTGAGCAAGCAGGAGGAGGAAAGAAGCAAAGACCATGGTTTAAAGGATAAGAATGGGGCTCTGGGCATCACCAGGGAGAGTCACTAGTGGAAGGAATTGGTGTTCTCTGAGCCTCTATGCTGTGCTGATACCTATCGCATGCAGGGGACCTTCACATGTTGTCCCCTGTAACTCTTTTGATTTTCCCTAATTTATTATATTTATCATTTAAAAATTAATTTTTTAAAATAGAGGCTGGATCTTGCTATGCTGCCTTGGCTGGTCTTGAACTCCTGGCCTCAAGCAATCTTCCTGCCTCAGCCTCCCAAAGTTCTGGGATTATAGGTGTGAACCAACATGCCCGGCTAAGGCTTATATTTCTAACTTTCCATCAAACCTCAGGATGCCAAACTCAGTGGGGGCAGCGAATGGACATTAAGGGTCTGGGAATGTGGCCAGTTCTTCCTGGCTGGCTATGTGGGAATTAATGTTTCTGGAGCACCTACTGTGTGCCAGGCCCTTTGAGAGGGCCAAACACATCTTTCATTATTTGGTCTGCCCTATGAGTTAAGCCTTATGAGTCCCACCCCAAAGATGAGAAAACTGAGATTCAGAGAGGTTAAGTAAATTGCCCAAAGTTGTGGAGGTGTGCAGATTTGAACCCCAACCTTGCATACGCCAAAGGCTGTCCTACCCATAGCCTCAGACGTGCCACCTGTCTTAGGTTGCCTCTTGGCTGTGTTGTCCCCTCCCTGCCCATCTGGGGTCCCCTTGGGTTCCAGTGAGTGACAGTGTCATGTGCACATCACACCACAGACGACAGATGCCATATTCCAAGGCCACCCACCATGGAGGACTTGCAGGAGGTTGATGGAAAATCCTGATGTGACCCTTTGGTGACCATCACCTCTAAGAGAGCAGCTTGACTTGGGGAAGGGGTTTCTTTGGAGAGTGCTGTCCCTTGGAATGATGGGGGTGGGGTAGTCTTACCCTTACCTCTAACCAGGTGAGAGGCCCAGTTTACACTGGAGGACTTGGGGTGAGCCTCTTGGAGCTGGGGGACATGGTGGACCTGGGTCCAACTCACATGTAAGAGGGCTGAGGAGTCAGCACACTGCCTTGTGCTATGGAAAGGGCCTTAGTCTATTCTCAGTCGGGCTGCTATAATGAAGTGCCAAAGGCAGGGCGGCTTACAGGCTACAGATTTTTTTTTTAATTGAGTTGGGGTTTCACTCTGTGGTCCAGGCTGGAGTGTAGTGGCATGATCACCACTCACTGCAGCCTCTACCTCCTGGGCTCAAGTGATCCTCCCTCCTCTGCCACCCAAGTAGCTGGAACTACAGGCACGTGCCACCATGCCAGGCTAATTTTTTGATTTTGTGTGTGTGTGTGTGGAAATGAGATCTAGCTATGTTGCCCAGGCTTATCTTGAACGCCTGGACTCAAGCAATCCTCCTGCCTCAACCTCTCAAAGTGCTGGTATTAGCTACCACACCTGGCCCAGCAACAGAAATTTATTTCCCATAGTCCTAGAAGCTGTGAAATCCAAGATCGAGGCACTCAGTGGCTTTCTTCAGAAATGATACCCTTCACTGTGTCCTCACATGGCGGAAGCAAGAGAAGCAGGTTCTCTGGGACTCTTACAAGGATGCTAACCCCATTCAAAAAGGTTTCACCCTCATGATCTAATCAATCCCATAGACCCCACTTCCACACACCCTTGCATTGTGGGTTAGGTTTCAATATATGAACTTGGGGGAGGAGACGCAGCCATTCAGACCAGAGAAGGAGTTAACTGTGCTGTTACCCAAACAAGGAGCACGTGCCCCTCAACCATAGGTGGACCAGTGAGACTGGCCACTTGAGGAGGCCACATGGGACAAGCCATGTCCTCTTCCCTCACTTCTCCCACTCCAAGGTCAGGGAACTGAACAGGCATTGTTCACTCAGCGTGTGGGCCAGACGCCACATGCCCACCCCCAACGCCCATCCTCACCTTTTCTCCCAGCAA
Source organism: Tarsius wallacei (assembly GCA_963574415.1). Taxonomy (NCBI): domain Eukaryota; kingdom Metazoa; phylum Chordata; class Mammalia; order Primates; family Tarsiidae; genus Tarsius; species Tarsius wallacei. Next base: position 20,689 of record CAUYQG010267262.1, read on the forward strand.
GCTCCCACCAACTTTCCCATGCTGGCTGAGATGACATTTTCCTGGGCCCCCATGAGCTGGGTCCACTTCCCACTCTGGCCTCCCTAGGATTAAAACCACCCCTCCTTAGGCAGCTCTACACAAACTGGGGATGCCATAGGTTAAGGGTGGAGTCTGGGCCCCCTCATTCTTCCCAGAGCCCACTGCAGGGTCTCTCTGGCTCCATGGAAATATGAATGGGAGTCGCCAGGGTGCTCCTAGCAGGGTCACACGCCAAGATTCCTGTGGATGGGCCAGTGCCTCCTCAGGTCTGCTGACCCCAAGCAGATGAGGAGTGAGTGGCTGGCAGACAGGGGAGAGGGAGGAGGCGGAGGGACATAGGCCTTGGAGGAGGCCCAGGCCAGGGCCCCTCACCACGGTCAAGGCACTATCTGGCTGCTTCCTATCTCCCCCTGTTGGCCGTCCTGACCTTGCCACAGAGGAGGGGGCGGCCAGCCATTTGGTGGGTGTTTTGAAACTGGGATACAATTAGGAAGTATGATGTTATCAACTGAAAGAATTGCTCCTGGGAGAAGAACCCACCCTGCGCTTGGCCAGAGTTGGGCATGGTGGCTCATGCCTGTAATCCCAGCACTTTGGGAGACCGAGGCGAGAGTATTGCTTGAGCCCAGGGGTTAGAGACCAGCCTGGGCAACTCAGTGAGACCTCGTCTCTACAATAAACCAAAAAACTTAGCTGGTCGTGGTGGCACACACCTATAGCTCTGGCTATTTGGAAGGCTAAAGTGGGAGGATCGCCTGAGCCCAGCAGGTCAAGGCTGCAGTGTAAGACTCTGACTTAAAAAGAAAAGAAAAAAGTTCAGTTGCTTTACTTTCCGGTGGCCTCAAGTCCCACTTGCCTCATTTACCCACTGGGTGCCTGGAAGTCATCTGTCCCTTCCCTAAAATTCCATGTCTTCATTGGTAAAATGAGCTTTTCCCACACATGCTCCTCCTTGAGGGTTTGGGGTGAGAACTGAGCACAGTGACTTGTCTGAGCATGTTGTGAGGCTGTCGAGTTACGTACAGGGCCAGGGTTATGACAAGTGACACCAGCTCCCAGGCGTGTTCTGAGGACGTGGTATGTCATGTGCTATGCGTGTGTGGTCAACCCCCTGTCTCAGGGACCTCAAGAGATGTATACATCCCAGACCTGGCTCTCGGGTCCTTGGGAGACACCAAGATAAATACGCAGGGTCTGCCTTTGAGGGATTTATAATTAAGTCGGGGAGTTAAGACACTTAATAGCGACTTAAATGTACTAATGCGTGACCCTGGTGTCAGTCACGATCTCTGAGCCTCTTAGAATCCAAATGAGATTTGCTTCAAGGTCTCAGTCTGTATTCCATGCAAGCCCAAGACTAGCCCCAAGAGTCGTGAGAACTCCTGGAGGCTTGGAGCCCCCCCATGGTGTCCCCACTGTCTTTGACTGCAGATCAGGCTAAGGACCATTCTACGTCCCCGATCACCACCTCAGTGACCCAGACACAGAGCTTCATCTCTTCCTGGACTCTCAGCAACAATCCTACTCGGGTAGGGCACATGTGCAGATGTGGCACACTTTATTGGAGGTTTAGGGGAAGGGAGCACCAAGGGGTTTCTGTTACAAAAATGCAACAACTTCTCTCTCTCTTTTTTATTTTTATTTTTTGAGGTGGGGCCTCACCCTGTCGCCCAGGCTGGAGCACAGTGACCTGAACCTGGCTCATCGCAACCTTGAACTCCCAGGCTCAGGAGATCCTCCCACCTTAGGCTCCTGAGTAGCCGGGACGACAGGTGAATGACCATGCACTGCTAATTTTTTTGTATCTTTTTTTGTATCATTTTTGTAGAGAAGAGGTCTCACTCTGTTGCCCAGGCTGGTCTTGAACTCTTGGACTTAAGTGATTCTTCTGCCTCAGTCTCTCAAAGTGCTGAGATTACAAGTATGAGCCACTGTGCCCGGCCATATATATATATGTTTTTTTTTTTTTCTGTAGAGATGAGGTCTGGTCTTGCCCAGTCTGGTCTCAAGCAATCCTCTTGCCTCAGCCACCCAGAGTGCTGAAGTTACAGGCATGAACCACCACACTTGACTTTTTTTTTGGTAGAGATGAGGTCTTTCTATATTACCCAGGCTGGTCATGGTCTCTTGGGCTCCGCAATCCTCCTATCTCAGTCTCCCAACGTTCTGGGATTACAGGCATGAGCCACTATACCCGCCCCAACAACTTCTAATTGGATATTTGCATCCCCAAGTCTCCCAGCCACCCTGGCACTCGGGTGTCACTACATGGTACCCCAGCCGCACCACCCCATGTCACTCAATCCTGATTCCATTTGTGCTTTTCACTCTTCTTCCTCCCCCTTTCCCCGGTTTATCTCCTGCAATCCAGATTCTTCACCCTCCTTTCCACAGAGCAATTCTCTCTCCCTGGGCTCCTCCCACGCTGGCATCCAGAGGCCTCTCTGCAGCCTCTAACTTAGGTCGTGGAGACCCTCTGCACTTCCAGAGCCTGGCAGTGTGCAAGGACTAGGTGTCTCCATTACATAGGCTTGGGCCCTCCAGAGGCAAAAGGAGTAGACCCCAGTAGGAGGCACCCTGGGAGGGAGGATGGAAACCCAGGGAGCCAGTTCCCCCGCCTCCACTCCATGCTGGCCTCTAACTTTGTTTGTTTGACTTTTCACTGAAGTGTGATATACATATAAGGGGACACCCAAAAAATCCTGGAATTATCTTTCGGCGGACCGGCCCTCGCAGTACAGACCTCCCCCACTAGGTAAGTGTTCCAGGAACCCATCGGCATCAGTGTACCAGCTAGCGTTGTTGTGAGAGGCTATATTTAGCTTCAGTGAACTTTTTTTTGTGTGTGGAGAGTCTTTCAACATATTTGCCTGTTTCATGATGGGTTATTTACAAGTGCACCCCACACCACGTTGAGTGTTCAGCAGTTTTGACAAAAACCACATGACCCCTGTGCCCTATCCACCCTATTCATCTGACCTTGCCCCGAGTGACTTTTTTTTGTTGTTGTTTTCCCAGATTAACAAAGTCCTCCAAGGGAAATGTTGGGCTAATGTGGGGAGGTGAAACAAAAATGG
>CAUYQG010267263.1:0-11041 GCA_963574415.1 Tarsius wallacei
GCGCCTGTAGTTCCAGCTACTCGGAAGGCTGAGGCGGAAGGATCGCCGGAGCCCAGCAGGTCGAGGCTGCGGTGGCCGGGAGCGGCAACTGCACTCCAGTCTGGGCGACAGAGTGATAATCCAACTCAAAAAAAAAAAAGAAAAATTGAACTAGGCAACTTAAAAAGGTAAGAAAGACCTTATTCAAGACCACTGCAATAGGGAAGAGAGATAACTCAACTTTGCTAAAACAAAAGCCTGGAGAATTTTAAGCACTGAGATGTGCTTGTAGAACAGTACTGGGGAGCTTTACAGGAGAGGTTGGTGAATGTGATTACACTATCTGTGTGTACTAATTGGTAGTTAATTGACTGTCTGCCTCCCATGGAGACTGGAAGATAAAAATGCTATCATTCTTGATGATTACTTTTCAAAGAAATGGTTCCCAGGTCCTTATAAAAGACATTCCTGGGTTGTAAATTTGGCAAAAAGCTGGAAGATTTACATCTCAAAGAAGCAGAGGAAGAATTTACAATTTCAGGCTTCTAATGGAAATGCTATAAGATAAAGTAGCCCAGGGACCCATACATAAAAAGAAACTTGTCTAATGTTTTCTCAAGTTGAGGGGAGCTTAACACCTTTTAGGCCAAGGACAGCTGACTGTTTCTTGAAAATTCAATGGAATAAAAAATGTGAATTGAAGACTCCTTTAATTTAAAAAAGACAAGAAATACACCAAAATACAAGATGTGGGCATTACATTAAGGATTGAACTGAACATACCAACTTTAAAAATATTTTTTAGGGGAAGCATATCTTGAAATTTAAATTTCAGGATTAATTTTACATTTTTAATTAGCAAATATTTATGGATACAATGTGATGTTTTGATATATGTATATATATACACATATATCTATATATCTATATATCTCTATCTATATATATATATAGGTTCCCCCTCGTATCTCATTGTGGTATTAATTTGTGTTTCTCTTATTGTAGGTGATGTTGAGCATTTTTTAATATACTTGTTTGCTATTTGTGTGTCTTCTTTTGAGAAATGTCTATTTAAGTCCTCTATTCATTTTAATGGGGGTGATTAATTTTATTGCTACTGAGTTGTTTGACTTGCTTATATGTTTTGGATGTTAATCTCTTATCCGAGGTATGATTTGTAAATATTTTCTTTCACTTCATAGATTGTCTCTTTTTCTGCTAATGGCTTCCTTTGCTGTGCAAAAACTTTTAAGTTTAATAAAATCCTATTTGCTTATTTTTGCTCTTGTTTTCTGCTTTTTGAGGATCAAATACAAAAAATAATAATAATAATTGCCTTGACCAAGGTTATGGAACTTTACTCTATGTGTTTGTTTAGTAGTTTTATGGTTTCAATTCTTAGATTCAAGGTTTCAGTTTCAATTGATTTTTTAAAATAGTGTGCTATAAGAGTCCAATTTCATTCTTCTGCATGTGGATATTTAGTTATTCCAAAACCATTTATTGAAGAAACTGTCTTCATTTTGTGGTCAATGCACCTTTTTAAAAAATCAACTGACTATAAATGCGTTGGTTCATTTCTCAGTACTCTATTCTGTTCTGTTGGTTGACGTATCTATTTTTTTGGCACTACCATGGTCTTTGAACTTCTATAGCTTTGTAAAATATATTTTAAAATCAGGTAGTGTGATGCTCCTGGCATTGCTCTAAAGAAATTTTGTAATTAATCAGTAATACAGCAGCCCCCTCTTGTTTGAAATTTTGCTTTTTATGGCTTTAGTCTCCTGCAGCAAACTGGGATTACAAAATGTTAAATTAAAAATTCCAAAATTAGATTAGTTTTAAATTGTTTACCGTTCTGAGTAGTGTGATAAAATTGTGCACTGTCCTACTCTTTTTCCCACCAGGAGTTGAATTAGCCCTTTTACTATAGTATATTGTAAAAGTTTTTCTATTTTATTATTATTGTTTTTAATCTCTTGCTATGTCTAATTTGTATGTTATATTTTATCATTGATATGTATATGTAGAAAAAAGCTTAATGTGTTTGTGTGTGTGTGTGTGTGTGTGTGTGTGTGTGTGATATGATGTAATGAGTACTGTCCTCTATTTCAGGCATCCATTATTAGGGGACTCAAAATGTATCCCCTGAGGTTTAGAGGGGCTACTCTATTTTTTTATGAACTAGGTGTTGTGTTATTTTTAAAATATTGATAAATAAAATGTGACTGTTTTTAAAAACAATTATATACTCACAATATACATTTATGAAAATATGCACAGTATATACCATAATGCCATAATATACACTCATAAAAAGGACAGCCTCTCTTTTTTCTCTTTTGTTTTTTTCTCTCTTTCTCCATCCTTCCATCCTTCTGTCCTGTTAACACATCTGGGGCAGAAATCAATATACCTACAACTCAGACTCTGATTTTTTTTTTTCTGTATGTGTTTTTTTTTTTTTTTTTCTTCTCTCTTTTAAAATTTTCTTTTATAGATTTAGGGGTACAAGAGCAGACCTTGAGTTTTAAATAACCTAGAAAAATGTTTGATTCCGGATAAATATAAAGAATAATTTAACCTGAAATCACTTTTTTAATGTGTGAAAAAGTAAGACATTTCTCATAAAATGATGTAGTTGGATCAAAAAAATACAAAAGCCAGCTTTAGGAAACTTCTATTACTAAAATCTAGGACAATTTGGGCATAAAAATACTACTAATAATGGGTTACTCTTTGATGAACAAAATAGAAATCTATGTATTAACACTAACATTAAGAATAAATCAGTGGAGGAAATAAAATCTCTTCCTCACCATAGAACACCGACTAGTAAATGTAGAATAGTATATTAAGTTAGAAAATCACACTTGACAAATATCACTTATTTGTTGGTCAGTCAGTGGTACAGTAGTCCTCTCCTAACCATGGTTTCACCTTCCATGACTTTAGTTACTTGCAGAAAACTGTGGTTAAAAACTAGGGGACAACTTAGCGAGACCTCATCTCTACAACATCAGAAAATTAGCCAGGTGTGGTGGCATGCATCTGTAGTTCCGGCTACTTGGAAGGCTGAGGCGGAAGGATCGCCTGAGCCCAGCAGGTTGATGCTGGGGTGGCCATGAGCCTGCCACTGAACTCCAGCCTGGGTGATGGAGTGAGACTCCAGCTCAAAACAATAATAATAATAATAATAATAAGAAGAAGAAGAAGAAGAAGAAACAGAAAATTTCAGAAATAAACAATACATTTTAAACTATGTGCTGTTCTGAGCAGCATGATAAATGAATTTATTCAAGAAATATCAATGGATGCTAGAACTAATGGGAGAAAATTGTACGAGAAAATTAGATTTTATATAGTCTCAAAATATCTTGTCATAAAGCACTCATTAATTAACATGCAAGTGAGGTGAGGAAACATATCACTTCATGATGGAGAAACCTAGTGGATACCATCTTAATTAAATAACCAAAGATAATACCACAAGTAAAGGATCAAATTAACACTGAGTGTCACTTGATAGAATTCAAGAAGAAAAACTAAACAATGTATAAGCTGGATCTAAACATAAAGAAACACCCCATAAACACACAAAGAGAGATACGCTATACAATTATTGCTTTGCTCTAAAATTTCATGATCATGAAAGCCAAGAAAGGCTCATAAAGTATCACAGATTGAAGGAACTAGACCAGAAAGACATAATGAAATGCCAAATTAAGTAAATATAATATGCTATCCTAGTTTGGATTTCTTGGTCATAAAAAAACCCCAAACACTATGGGGACAATAAGAGGATCTCCGAGTGATGGATACATAAAAGTTTCTTGCATTATTCTTGCAACCTATCATTGAGTTGTTGTTTGCGATTATGAGTGCATTTAAACAATCTAATGAGTTAATAAATATAAAGAATTTCAATAAGTTTGGAAAATAGTTATTCTGGACTGCTATATGTTCTATAGTCTAAGTTTTATCATTTAGGTAATATAAAAAACATAAAATATGTCCTTGCATTAAAAACATACATAATAAAAATCTCAAGCACATACAAAAGTAGACAGAATCATAAATTAACTAAAACATAATTAAATTAATTAAAAGTAGGAATTTTTTTAAACTTGGCAACATTGTTCCATTTGTTTGGAGCTACTGGTTCATTTATTTTAAATTCTGAAACACTTGAAAAATTACAGAAAGTTGACAGAGAGAGAGAGATAGGATTTATGCTGTTTGAGTACTACATTCCTCTGTGATAGTGTGCTAGAGATGGTCCTAACTTCCTAACATTATTAAGCTGCTGTGTGTGCTGTACTGTCTAAATAGAATTTTACCAACCTGAGATAGTCTCTGCATCTCTTTTTGAATTTTATACTGAGAATAACTTTGCCACATGGTGCCATAACTTACATGAACTCTTTCAACAGTAATAACTGAGACCTAGCCTTTTATGAGTCACTCCTAGTCTTAGCCTATTATAAGTTCATTCAATGTGCCCCTGGAAATGAAATGGTAATTCTATATTGCATTTTATGGTGATGATCAATCTCATGATTATCTCAAAAAGTCAGACTTAACCTGTTTAGAAAATTAAGACTTGAAAGCAGATTCCCTTTTATTACAGCAATAATTATCACATAGTACTTATTAAGGGTCCAACACATACTAAATAATGTTGACACTAGTGTTCTTGTTTCTGCCCTATGGTAAAGTGCTTTGGATACTGTACCTTATTTGCATATATACATCTAATCAGGCAGTTTTTCAGAACCAAATATTTTTTCTGAACAATAATAGAAGACTAGTTAAACCTGTAACAAACCTCAATTACACAATTTAATGATTAATGTCCTTTTCATTGTAGTTTTTCATTAAATACAAACCTACTGTATTGTTTGTTTTTACTAAACTATTTTTTATAATTAGCGTAACTTAGTACTACTTATTGTAAGCCAGAAAACTACAAGTCTTTAAAAACTAAACTAATCTTCTCTTTATACTACCATGTATTAATGATTCCTACTACTGCTGCTTCAGTTTATCTGTATTATGATTGCATCATTATACTCTATAAGATATTCAGTGGCTCTCCATAATTCAGTGGACAAACATTAAGTGTATTTAAATAGTGATGCAAAGTCTGCACCCACCACTTTCTTCTGTTTGTACCCCTATAATCAATACTTAACGGATTCTTAGGTACATGGGATTTTTCTGTTGCTGACAAAGCTGGTATATAATCTGCTCATATACTTGGAAGTCAAGACTTCATTTATTTTTTGTGTGTGAGTCTATTTTTACTAATAAAATATTTTTAATTGAGGCTTTTTTTAAAAATTTTTTTTTAGCCAGAGTCTTGCTTTTTTTGCCCAGTGTCACAATCAGGGCTCACAGCAGCCTTGACCTGGCCTTGGGTGATCCTTCAGCCTCATCTTCAGGAGTATCTGAGCTACAGACATGCTCCCTCACACCTGGCTAATCTTTTAATTTTTTTTTTTTTTTTTGTAGAGAGGAGTTCTCACTTTGTTCCCCAGGCTGGTCTCCAACTCCTGGGCTCAAGCGATACTCCCACCTTGGCCACCTCAAGTGCTGGGATTATAGGTGTGATTGTCTCACCTGGCCTAATTAAGGTATTTTTAAAGATATAATGCTATTGTACACTTACTAGACTACAATATAGTGTAAACAGCTTTTTTGGCATAAATTTATGGAGTACAAGTACAGTTTTGTTACATGAATATATTGCATAGCCAGGACTTTAAATAATTCAGTCCTCTTGGTTGTTGCTTTTCATTTGAAAAAGTATCTCCTCATCAATCAAGACAGAGTTTAAACATTTGCTTTGCTAGCTTTACCTAATCCACCCATGAAATATGACCATCTTTCCTTTGTAAACACCTGTATTTCATGATAGTCTCATTTCTCTATTCAAATTTTATATGTGTTTACATGCTTCCTTTCTTCTCCATTATACCCCTAATCTTCTTGAGAAAAAATTATTTCAAATTTATCTTTGTGTCTCCAGAAGAAAAAAGTACTTTACTCAGATCATATACTCAGAAAATGAATGATTGTAATAACTTAGAAAATGCTTATCAGGAAAATGGAGGGAAAGAAAAAGAATAATTGACACCTTATTAAAGTAGATCCTAAAAAAACAAAAAGAGTGTAGGTAGCAAACACTCAGATGGTTCTGTAGACAGTTTTCAGCAATTGAATATCCATTCAAATTTATTTATTTTTCAAACCCACTGACCATAGTCTTCAGTATAATTTTAATGCCAACACTCATAACTTTACTTCTATTTTTCTTTCTTAAAATTTCAGAAAATTAGATTGACACTAATGATATTTGAATATTGTAAAAATTTGATTATCAGGATAAGATTCAGAAGCTGATCATCAGTACTATGGGAATATTATATGATAAAATATCTTCTTAAACAGCCTAAAATGCATTTTAAAAACAACAGTTTTGAGTAATTGAATGTACATTCAAACTTATTTACTTTTAAAACCCCACTGACCATAATCCTTTCTTGTTTTTAAAAAAACTTATATAGATAGTTGAAATGTGTTGAACAATTACTCTGTGATAGCATTTATGGTTTGTCTGAGTTTATTTAATCTTCAAAAATCTATATGGAATAGACACTATGACTATTCCCATTTACTATATGAGAGAACTGAGAAGCAGGTATGTAAAATATGCTTCCCAAGTTCACAAAGCTGGTAAGTAGTGCTGTGGTATTTTAACTACTGGCTAACTAGTTCCAGAATGCTATCTTCATGTATGCAAGCTCATGTATGTTGCCTAAGGAGGCTTTCAGTTTGAGGAAAATAAATATTAATCAACTTTTAATTTTATTTAATTATTATCAATTAGCTCATTATAATTTTAATTTTTTAACATTGAAGTTGAACTTAAAAGTTTCTCATATATTGCTTTATTTTCCTTAGTATTATTGAAATAGGTATAGACATATCTTCCTTTTAAGTGTTTGTGTGTGTTTGGGTACATGTGTGCATGTGTGTGTTTGATATTTTTACTTGATGGGTAAGATAATATAGCTTTGCAAACTATACATTTTTAAGAAATATTTTTCCATTGATGTATATAAAATAAAACATAAATTAACATTCAAGTTTTATTTCACATATAACATCATCATATGGCACATTTAATCTTTTTATTTACTTGCTCTTAATTTTTAGGTTATTTTATGCTTATAAATTTTTCTATAATAAAGACTCAATGAATCTGAATATATGAAAAATGAATTACTGGAGTTTCTGATTCAATCTTTGTGGAAAAAAAAAGTTTTCCAAATAGTTGATTCAATCTAAGACCAATGATCTGGAATCAAGATTCATGATACACTTTGCTAATTAATAAATGCTAAATTGTGTCATTCTATTTTATGACTTTTCACAATTTAATACATTCTTCTTATGTAATAAATGGATAAGCAAATGAAAGTGAAATGGTGATATATGATGTCAGTTATAAAATGCTTTGGTCAACTCTGGCAGTTTTGTGGGTATGAGGATATTTTTTATCACATATAGCTTTGAAGTCAAGATATTATCACTTCAGGAATAAGAGACTCTGTGGAAGTTTGTTAATACACAATTTCCTCTTTCTATCAAGTTTATTATTTGGTAGATTCAATGTCATTGCTTTTATATCTTACACATAGATTCCAGGTTCAAAAATATAGGTAAAGTAGTAAAAATATATGTATTTTCCCTTACTTGAGTGCTGAAAAAGTAGACCTCAGGGTACAATAACAGTCGATATAGGCTACAATAACTCCCAAACATCATTATCTTAAAAACACTATTTTTTTCTTGTATGACACACATGTCTATTATTGGAATTGCCTCTTAAATGCTTCTATCTGCAAGTACCACCTATCGGTGCTACTCAGAGTTTATTGGGTAGAGTACATTCCTTGACCACATCTGATCAAGGTAACACCCAATATGCCCAAAAAAGAGGAGAATAAAATATTCATAAATAGTAATGAATGCCTTCTTTAGGCACCAAGAAGATAAGGAAAGACATCTGCTCTATATTCTCAGGTTATTCCTGTTAGTCTTTTATATTATTTTTGATCTTTCCATATTTTTGTTTTCTAACATATTTTTTTCTTTCTAAAAGATGTGTTACTGTTAAGAATATGCTATTGCATTGTATTTCTGTAGGTACCTTTTATCTCTTTCATTTTTGGACTGCTCAGTACTTATTGAAGAGCTGGAAGAAATACAAGAGTGTTACACATGTTTATAAAAGATAACAAATTTTATTTGATTTAAAAAATATTTTAAAGGATTTTTGCTGTTCAAAATGGATTAACATTTACTTAATTAAAACAGTATTCTTTTTAATGTGACATTAATATTGTTTAGGAGAAAGAGATGTTAGAGATCAGAAAATCAGCTTTAAGATTTCTAGCAATACAAAAAGGATGATATTATAAGATCAATACAAGAATTTTGATCATGGGAAGAAGCAAATATAACATCAGAAGATGATCAGAGTAAGAAAATAAATTTCAGGCTTGAGTCAAATCTTGAGGTCAAGAAAGAAGAAAAAAAAATTTAGGAAATGCCAAACAGTATCCAAAAAATCTGAGTAAATATGGGAAGATACATTTGACCATCATCTGCCTCTTCCTACATTCTCTTTGGAACTTGAGACGTTGAGGCTTTTTTGCTTTGTACTACTCTCATGAAAGCAAAAAATACATGAAAATATTAAATAATTAAATTTTACATTAAAATGCTTCACTGTTAAGCAGATACAAGAACTGAAAATTAATTTTATAAAGGAAGTTACACATTGTTTCAAGTAAATCATACCATTCCATTGCTCTTCATAATGAGACCTGTGACAACAGACACTATGCAAAATGTATAAACAACTTACCGGTGTACATGATATCATGATTACCTGCCCAGGGAGAGCAGAGTCTTCACAGAATGCTGAATTGCTACAAACTAGAGGCTAAAGCAAAAATAAAATAAGTTGAAAGAAGATAGACATCAATGTCCCTATGTGACTCGTAAACACAGTCACCATTTTAAATGTTTTGACTTATTCCCTATGTAATATGAATATTATATTAATAGCTACAGGGTTGTAAATGTATCATTCAGGAGCAAGAATACAAGCTCAAAAAAATAGAGAATGAAGACATTAAAGAAAACAATACATTTAAATCCTTTTTCTACTATGACATTACTTTGCTTAATTTTGTTAGAACTCAAGGCATGTTCCTAGCTAAAGACCAAAACAGTATTATTTATTCAAATATAATAGTGTATCGTTTAAATAAAATTGTATTGAAAAAGCATACTTTAACCTGTTTATAATAATGAATTTTCTTTTGAGCTATAGTGGTAGTATTATTAGACATAAAAGAGTGTAGCAAATTAAAATGCATTATAATGTTGCAGCATATTATTCAGGTTTATTACATGTATATTTCTACTTAAGCCTTATTTTAAAATTTTGTTTAGGGTTCTATGTCATGGATCCCGAGTATTAATGATAATTAACAATATTACCTATAACAATAATATTGAATATTTCAGGAATTTATTCACCTCTGAAGATCCAAACACATCTTTTAATTAAGATCTCTAAGATTTCTTGAGTGCTAAAGTAAGAAATTAATGTTTAGATAATAAGCGATTGCTATTCCTAAACAGTCACTAAATTTTAAATACACAGAACATCTTATATAAATGTGTTGCTCTCAGTGTTTTTATTTACTGTATAATTCCTCCACCTCCATGACTACTTCTTTCAAAATATATGAATGCATATACTGATAGCTTCTTTAAAAAACAAATCTTTAAGATTTTAAATAACTGAGTTGAAATTAAAGAGTTCTTATAAACTGTCAGAAGTCACAATATCATATAGACTGTCTCAGTCAATTTTATTTCCTTTGTGCTTTAACCAATGTAGATCAAGAATCTCTTTTGATATGTAACTAAAATAAAGTTAAAATATTTAGTACCACTAACAGGTTTCATGGGTTTCTTAGTATACTTATATATAGGTTTTATTAATAAAGAAAGGCATACATTTTAAGGTAATAACTATAATATTAATTTGGTGTAAAAACAAAACAAAGCAAAACCAAAACAACTCTCAAAAATGCTTATCAAAATTACTTAAATTTGAATGTTAGAAAAATAATGTCTCTTTTTGTAACCATCTTATTTGGATCTAGATACATTATTCAAGAAGAAATGGAAATGATATTGAACTGTAATAAGAAATATGCAGTGTTTGTGTGAAAAAACCATTGTTTTTCTGTTTTTCACTGTTAGTGTAAAAAATACCACATTTGTGAAAACTAGAGTAGAAATAAGACTGAACTTATTCACACATGATCTAGGTAATTAAGTCTAAGACATATACATTATGTCTTGTATACATATTTTTATAACAATATTAAGGCTACTTTTAGTTTCTTCAGTGGTGTTTATTTTCTCTGTTTCAGCCTGAAACATATCTTTTTTTAAGAGAGAATGGAATAAAGGAAAAGATGCCTGAGAATCTAGACCTTGGTATTAATAATAAGGGCTAAAGAATTTAGTAGACCAGTGCAATTAGTGCTCTTAGTTACTACTGAGGACAAAAATGTTACACAAAATAGGCGCAAAAAGATATTTGCCATCAGCTAAGTCACCTAAATAAATATGATAACAAAATATATTCTGTTTGAAGAGAAAGACTTGCCCCTTTTCTAGGTAAGGTTTTTTTTTTATTTCTTCTCCAGCTGATTTTAAGTTTCCTAACTAAAGGTATCTAGCTGGAAAACAGTGCTATGAAAGATTTTTGATGACATAATGAATTTAATTGACACATTTCTCAGATTTGCCTTTGTCCCCATAGCTATTGGATGACACAAATCAGGGCTGTGAGCACCATATGTCACACGGTGGCAACCCAGAGTCTACTCACTTTTGTTCCTATTTACCTAGGAACTTTTCTATTCTTCTATATTCTAAGTCATTTTTAGAGGCCCCAGAATGT
>CAUYQG010267265.1:0-11295 GCA_963574415.1 Tarsius wallacei
CGGAAGGATCGCCGGAGCCCCGCAAGTCAAACTGCGGTGGCCGGGAGCGGCCACTGCACTCCAGTCTGGGCGACTGAGTGAGACTCTGACTGAAAAATAAATAAATAAATAAGCGAAAATTTGGCCTGGTGTAGGCAATAATATTTTTGAAGTAACAGGTCTTATGGATTTAACTTTTTTTTATTGTAGAGATAAGGTCTTGCCAAGTTGCCCAGGTGGGTTTTGAACCTGCAGCCTCAGGCAATCCTCTCGCCTTGGCCTCCCAAAGTGCTGGGATGACAGGCTGAGCCACTGAACCTGGCGAATTTAACATTTTTAAAAAATTATTTTTATTTTAAAGATGTGGGGTACAGCTGGGCTCGGTGGCTCAGCCTGTAATCCCGCGCCTTGGGAGGCTGAGGTGAGTGGATTGCCTGAGCCCGTGGGTTCGAGACCCGCCTGGGCAACCTGGTGAGACCTCATCTCTACAATAAATCAAAAATCAGCCGGGCGTGGAAGCACGTGCCTGTGGTTCCAGCTCCTTGGAAGGCTGAGGCGGAAGGATCGCCAGAGCCCAGCAGGTCGAGGCTGCGGTGGCCGGGAGCGGCCACTGCACTCTAGTCTGGGCGACAGAGCGAGACTCCAACTCAAAAAAAAAAAAAAAAGATGTGGGGTACAATTCAGGGCTAGGTATACAAATGTTCATTATGCAGGTACCCTTATTGGTGAAGTGTGCACCCCTATCCCCCGGCAGATTCCCACTACTGCCAATCCCGCCCCTGCCCTCCCCAGGCAATTCCCCATTACTGCCAGTCCCTTTTCTTATAGTATTACGATCATTGTTCAAGGTCCACTTATAAGTGAGAACATGTGATACTCAGTTCTTTGTTTCTGTGATAGGTCACTCAGGATTTTGGATTCTAAGTCCATCCAGGTTGCTGAGAAGTTCATAATTTTGTCCTTCTATGAATTTAACATTTAAAATAATGCTGTTTATTCAGGCTGGGCACAGTGGCTCTTGCTGGTAATCCCATCACTTAGGGAGGCCAACTGGAGATGATTGCTTGAGCCCCAGAGTTAGAGACCCACCAGGGCGAGACTTTGTCTCTACAAAAAAGCAGCGGGGCCTGGTGGCATGTGCCTGTAGTCCCAGCTACTCGGGAGTCTGAGGCAGAAGGATCACCTGAGCCCAGGGAGTTGAGGCTGCGGTGGCTGTGAGTGTGCCACTGCACTCCAGCCTGGGCAACAGAGTGAGACCCCAACTCAAAAAAAAAAATACTGTCTTTTCAAAAATAAAAAAACAACCTACTAAACTGTTCCACAGTTCACACATCCACCTTCCCCTCCTCTGGTCCATCTCACACTGATTATGACGAGGTTTACAGGGAGGGAGAGGATAGGAGGGCTGATCGGAGGCAGGGTTGTGAAAGGTCTTTCTGAAAAAGTGACATTTGGCCTCGAATCTGGCACTGCTTTATGTGAAGGGTGCAGGTCCTGTAGTATGTTCTAGGCAGGGGGAAGGAACAGCATATGCAAAGGCCCAGAGGAAAGCAAGACCAGAACACATGGAGAGACAGGGAGACAGAGAGATGTGGAAAGACAGAGAGACATAGAGAGAAGGAAACCAAAACAGGGTCAGAGGCCGGGTGCTGCAGCCCACGCCTGGAGTCCCAGCCCTTGGGGAGGCCAAGGTGGGAGGATTGCTTGAGGCCAGGAGTTCAAGACCAGCCTGGGCAACGTAGCGAGACTTCCTCTCTACAAAAAAGCAAAATTATTAGCTGGGCATGGTGGCACACCCCTGGAACTCCTCGAGAGGCTGAGGTGGGAGGATCGTCTGAGCCCAGGAGGTTGAGGCTGCAGTGAGCTGTGATGGCGCCATCACACTTCAGCCTGAGGGACAGAGCAAGTCCCTGACTCAAAAAAAAAAAAAAGAGGTCAAGAGACCATGCACAAACACCATGTCCACACACACACAGAGGCAGTGTCAACCAGAACTATCTGTGAAAGTCAGAAGGACAAAGAACACGCGCCGTCGACTGGGTGCTGTGACTGTGCCCGCCCCGCCAGCCTTTTCCCCACGCTTTGCCGCCTCCTCCAGGCAGCCCTAACAGGCAAGACGGTTCCCTCTCCCTTGGAAGGGAAGGCGCTGCACTCATTCCGGGCTCAGCCAGAGAGTTGGAGAGGCCAGGATGTCTCTTGTTCCTGAGGAAGACAGGACCAGCGGGAGGGGCTGACCAGGACGGGGCCTAGGCAGAGCCAGGCTGGGGAGGGATGTCTGGATTTGGGTCAGGAGACACCACCCGCCCGACCTTGGGAGGCGTCCCCCCTCCTGCGCTGCCCGGGCCCGTCCGGCTCTGACAGCCCATGACTCCCTGTGATCACCGTTGCAATATGCTTCTCAGATTCCGCTGGCCTGTTATGCATCTTTAATAAGCCAAGGTCAATGTTATCACCCAAAGTTGATGGCAATCTTTTCTTTATGTAGCTGATATCTAAATATATCCCTTCTTCGGGCCAGCAGTGTGGAGCACGCTCCTGGCTCCGTACAGCCGGGGTGTTCTCCAACTAGCTCAGTGGGATGTCAAGTAGGAATTCAGAAGAAGAAAATTAAAACCTCTCGAGGTCAGATACGTTTTGCAGACAAACTCTTGTTAGACAAAGTCAAATGGGATTCTTTCCTGCAGAACTTGTCAGAGCCTTTAATATGCTAATATACACTAAGACCCTCCATGGAGTGAAGCCAGATCAGGGAGCAGATGTGGGGGAATTTGGAGTGCATCATATGCCTGACCAAATGAGCTTAAACATAGGAACTTTCTTTGCCAGTCTCTGGAGTCTAATGTCCCCAAGACGAAGAGCTCCCAGTGCCAACAGGTGCCTGTCACACCCTCTATGTCTTTCCCAGAGCTGAGCCCACAGTAGGCCCACAACATGTATATGGTAGGGGGGGATTGGAACTCAAGGGAGAACGGACTGGCTTTTTCTTTTTCTTCTTTTTTTTTTTTTTTTCCATTTGGGGTCTTACTCTGTCGCCCAGGCTAGAGTGCAGTGACATCATCATTGCTCACTGCAGCCTCGACCTCCTGGGCTTAGGCAATCCTCCTGCCTCAGCTTCCTGAGTAGCTGGGACTACAGGCATGCACCACCCCCAGCTAATTTTTTAAATTTTTTTTGTAGAGACACTGACTCCCTATGTTGCCCAGGCTGGTCTCCAACCTCTGAGCTCAAGCAATCCTCTACCCCCAGCCTCCCAAAGTGCTGGGGTTACAGGTGTGAGCCACCACACCTGGCTGGAGTGGCTTTTTCATGCTCCGTTTATTTCAGCTGGGTGTCGCAGTCAAACCTCGACATGGTTAGCATCCAGGCCATCAGGGGAAGACAGAGTCAGAATAACACAGACTTCAGCAGTGGCTGACGCCAGTGGCCAGGGCCCTTGCTCCACATCGGAATTCTGTTCCAGAGAATTCGAGAGCCATCCTGAGTCCCGAGAGGGAAGCACCACTGAACAGTGGGTAGTGAGTAACATCAAGTGCTGCTTTCCCGAACAGCCCCTTGAGACCTGAAGGACTCCCCTCCGCTCCTGGCAGAAAAGGCGTGAGCTCAGGAACCAGCTGCTGTCCCCATCCCGCCCTGACTTTATGCCTGTTTTTTTGTTTGTTTGTATTCCTGAATTGGAGTCTCACTCTGTCGCCCAGGCTGGAGTGCAGTGACACAATCACAGCTCACCGCAACCTCGACCTCCTGGGCTCTGGCAATCCTCCCACATCAGCTTTCTGAGTAGCTGGGACTACAGGCACGCGCCACCACCGGCTAATTTAAAAAAATTTTTTTGTAAGCCAGGCGCAGTGGCTCACACTTATAATCCCAGCACTTTGGGAGGCGGAAACAAGAGGACTGCCTGAGCTCAGAGGTTCGAGATCAGCTTTAGCAACATGGCCAGACCTCATCTCTACAATAAATCAAAAAATTAGCTGGGCATGGTGGCGCTTGCCTGTAGTTCCGGCTACGTGGAAGGCTGCGCCAAGCAGGTCGACCCTGGGGTGGCTGTGAGCGTGCTCTCTAAGCCTGGGCAATAGAGTGAGACTCCAACAAAAAAATAAATAAATATTTTTTTTTGGTAGAGATAAGGTTTCCCTATATTATCCAAGCTGGTCTCAAACTCCTGGGCTCAAGCAATCCTCCTGCCTCAGCCTCCCAAAGTGCTGGGATTACAGGTGTGAGCCACCATGCCCGACCCCAGCATTGATACATTATTTTTAACTCAAGTCTATAGTATTCAGGGGAAACTCACTCTGTTGTATGAGTTTTGGGGTTTTAACACATATATGATGTTATGTGTCTACCACTGGCCCATCATAAGGAATAGTTTCACTGCCCTAAAGATTCCCTGTGCTCTGCCAGTCCATTCTTCTTTCCTGGCCCCTCGAATCACCGATTCTTGTATGTATTTTTTTTTTTTTTTGAGTCGGGGTCTCATTCTGTCACCCAGACTGGAGTGCAGTGGCACAATCACAGCTTACCGCAACTTCAACCTCCTGGGCTCAGGTGATCCTCCCACCTCAGCCTCCGAGTAGCTGGGACTATAGGCATGTATCACCACGCCCAGCTAATTTTTTGTAGAGACGAGGTCTCCCCATGTTGCCCAGGCTGGTCTCGAACTCCTGGGCTCAGGCGATCCTTTCTCCTCAGGCTCCCAAAGTGCTGGGATGACAGCGTGAGCCACCGCACCTGGCAGAAACACTGATTCTTTCACTGTCTCTCTGCTAGACCCTGTGTTCCCCCAGGGCAGGGACCCAACCAACCACCTTCTTGACCATTTTATTCACTGTTCCCTACTGGGAGTCTGCCACATAACAGGTGCCCAGTAAATATTTTTCTTTGCATATTTTAATGAAAATAAGATTATTCTAAACCCGCAGCTCTGCAATTTGCTTTTTCCAAATATTGACAATATATCTTGGAAATCTTCCCGTCTCAGGATATAGAGGATTCTCTTTCTCTCTCCCTCTCTCTCTCTCTCCCTCTCTCTCTCTCTCTCTCTTTCTCTCTCTCTCTCTCTCTCTCTTGCTCTCGCTCTCGCTCTCGCTCTCTTTAACTTTTTATTATGGCCGGGCTCGGTGGCTCAGCCTGTAATCCTGCGCCTTTGGGAGGCTGAGGTGAGTGGATAGCCTGAGCCCGCGGGTTCGAGACCCGCCTGGGCAACTTGGCAAGACCTCATCTCTACAATAAATCAAAAAATTAGCCGGGCGTCGTAGCGCGCGCCTGTAGTTCCAGCTCCTTGGAAGGCTGAGGTGGAAGGATCGCCGGAGCCCAGCAGGTCGAGGCTTCGGTGGCCAGGAGCGGCCACTGCCCTCCAGTCTGGGCGACAGAGTGAGACTCCAACTCAAAAAAAAACAAAAACAAAAAAAACACAACTTTTTATTATGGAGAATTTCCAGCACACATACAAGGGAAGAGAGAATCTGCCGTGGTGAACTGCTGTGGACCTGTCACTCAACTTCAGTGATCAACTGGTGGTCCTTTTGTTTCATCTGTGCCTCTGCCCATCGTATAATTTTGTCTGTGAATAATTTTGTGTATCTCTAAAAGATAAGGGCTTTAAAAACATAACCACAGTGACTCACACCTTTAATCCCAGCACTGCGGGAGGCCGAGGTGGGAGGATCACTTGAGCCCAGGAGTTTGACACCAGTCTGGATAACACAGTGAAACCCTGTCTTCACAAAAATCAGCCAGGTATGGCTGCGCACACCTGTAGTCCCAGCTACTCGGGAGGCTGAGGCAGGAAGATTGCTTGAGCCTGGAGGGTGGAGGCTGCAGTGAGCCCTGAGACGCCAGTGCACTCCAGCTTGGACAAGAGAATGAGACCCCTTCTCAAAAAACAAACAAAATAACCACAAAATCATTATCACACCTAATCAACATTTTTTTTTTTCTGAGTCAGGGTCTCACTCTGTCGCCAGGTTGGAATGCAGTGGCACGATCACAGCTCACTGCAGCCTCAACCCCCTGGGCTTGGGAGATCCTCCCACCTCAATCTTCCAAGTAGCTGGGACTTCAGGTGCACACCACTATACCAGGCTGATTGTTTTATTTGTTGCAGAGACCAGATCTTGCTACGTTGCCCAGGCTGGTCTCGAACCCCTGGGCTCAAGTGATCCTCCTGCCTTGGCCTCCCAAAGTGCTGTGATTACAGGCATTAGCCACCCGACACAGGCAATTCCCTGACTTCCAGGAGTCTCATAAATGTACATTCTATTTGTTTGCTGGTTTGACTTTATAGATTGTTTGAACTACACTCCATACCTGCCACTGGTTGGTTTGCTTTTGTGGTTTCTGTTCACCTGGGCCCTCCCTCTCCTTAGATCAGTGTCTGTCCCATGCAATTCCTCTCTTGAAAAAACTGCGTCGTTGGTTCTGGCGTGTCCTCCAGGAGGAGTTTGCCAATTGCGTCCCCTGGTGTGTAGTATGTTGCTCTGTCCTGTGTATTTCCTGGAGTTCCCAGCTGGGTCTAGAGACCTGATCTGATTCTGGTCCCTTTCGTGTTGGTACGATGGCTTCAGGGTGGAGGGTGTGATCCGTGGGAAGCCCTCTCCGCTTGTCTCTCTGGGTTGTTCTGGGCTGTGGCTGCTCAGTGCCTGTAGCCGTTCATTCATTAGGGTCTGCTAATCCCATCATGAAAGGCTTCTATAAAAAGCAACTTACGCTGGAGTCGGTGACTCACGCCTATAGTCCCAGTACTCTGGGAGACCGAGGCAGGAGGATCGTTTGAGCCCAGGAGTTGGAGACCAGCCTGGGCAACATAGAGAGACCTTGTCTCTACAAAAAATTTTAAAAAGTAACCAGATGCAGCGACATCTGAAGTCCCAGCTACTCGGGAGGCTGAGGTAGAAGGATTGCCTGAGCCCCAGAGGTCGAGGCTGTGGTGAGCCATGATCGTGCCATTGCAGTCCAGTCTGGGTGACAGAGTGAGACCCCGACTCAAAAAAGAAAAAAAAGCAACTTCCCCCTCGTCCGCTGTCAGTTACCCCAAGGTGCAGGGAGTATGAGGCAGGATAAACACTTGATTCTTTCTCTGTATTTACTGGTTTTCAGAATAATGAGTTGCCTATAAATATTTGAATGAATGAATGAATAATACATGTGTGGATGAACAAGTGAGGGATTGGAAGTTGGGGGTTCTCTCTGTCGCCCTCAAGGGTGCGGGCGTGAGCCAGTCACTGACAGTGGCTGTCTGCACAGTGAGGGGCAGCCTGCAACCAGGTGTCTGTCTGCACAGCACAGGGCTGGCCGCAGCTCTTGCTACCTGTCAACTCACCACCGTCAAGCGCTAGGAAGGTCAGACGCTGCAGGACTAAAAACATAGCATCCAGAACAAGGGAGTGTCAGCACCCCCCACCCCCAACAGAGAAGCAGGAAACCCTTGAAACCACCATCAAAGAGGAGGGTAGACCAGCCCAGCAGGACCAGGGGCAGCCCGCAAAACAGGGTGTTGAAACTGGTAGTGCCTCGCACCTGTCTGCAGTCCCAGCTACTCAGGAGGCTGAGGCAGGAGGATGGCTTGAGCCCAGGAGTTTGAGACCAGCCTGGGCAACATAGTGAGACCTTATCTCTACAAAAAAATTAAAAAATTAGCCAGGCATGGTGGTGCACACCTGTAATCCCAGCTACTCAGGAGACTGAGATGGGAGCCCAGGAAGTCAAGTCTCCAGTGAGCTGTGATTGTGCCACTGCACTCCAGCCTGGGCAACAGAGACGACCCTGTCTATGTCTCTCTCTCTCTTTTTTTTTTTTTTGAGTCGGAGACTCACCCTGTCGCCCAGGCTGGAGTGCAGTTGCACGCTCACGGCCACTGCAGCCTTGACCTGCTGGACTCAGGCGATCCTTCTCCCTCAGCCTTCCAAGTAGCTGGAACTACAGGCACGTGCCACCACGCCCAGATAATTTTTTTAATTTATTGTAGAGACGAGGTCTTGTGATGTTGCTCAGGCTGGTCTCGAACCCCTGAGCTCAGGCAATCCTCTCCCCTCCGCCTCTCAAAGTGCTGGGATTACAGGCGTGAGCCACAGCGCCCAGCCAAAACCCTGTCTCTTTAAAACAAAAAAGTGTTGCTCCCTCAACAGGAGAGATTCATCTGTCAGGGAGTTTCTGTCCCAAGGGAGAGAGTGGGTGCAGCTGGAACTGGTGGCATCCTGGGTCCCTTCCAGGCCAGCCCAACCCCTCCAGACCCCTCCCATGGGGCTCCCCTTTCTGCAGAGGCCAGGCTGCCCATGACACTGACACTCTGCCCTCTCGGTGTCTCCCCAGGTGCAAATGCAACCTGCACGCCAACCTGTGCTCTGTGCGGGAGGGCAGCCTGCAGTGCGAGTGCGAACACAACACCACCGGCCCCGACTGTGGCAAGTGCAAGAAGAACTTCCGCACACGCTCCTGGCGGGCCGGCTCCTACCTGCCGCTGCCCCACGGCTCCCCCAACGCCTGTACGTGCCAGCCTGGGCCGCGAGCCGCGTGGCTGTGATCTCTCCTGCCTGCCAACCCTGGGAGCATGCGTGCACACACACACCCCCCCCACACACACAAATAGATGCACACAGAAATATACAAGCCTATGTGCACAAGTGCAAGGCTTTTACACACAGAAATACTCATGCACATACATGTGCACCCACACAAAAACATGCATGCAGAAGTAACATATGAGCACACATGCACAAATGCACAGGCTTGTGCACACAGAGGAAGTCCCATATGCCCTGCCCCTGCAGGGAGGAGGGGAGGGGAGGAAGACCTTCTGAGTCACTGGCCTAGCCTACCTATCTGTCCATTGCTGGTTAAACCAGAGGTGGCCTCCAGCCTGGGGGTGGGCATGGGAACAACGGGCCCTCCTATGTGTGCGCACACACACACCTTGATACACAGCTCTGAAGCGCCAGGCCTTGTCACCAGACCCTCCAGCATCAGGGATCTCTAAGCCACCCTTTTCGACAGGACTGCAGGGAAACCCAAGCTGAGCTGCTCTGCCTCTTTCCTGCCGCCCCTCCCCTTCTTGACCCTGAAGGCTGGCTGGAGGTCCCGTTGGATGGCAGGGAGGGCAGGGGCGGAGACCCCAGGCAAGTGAGACCCTGCTAGCAAGCCTTCTCAGGGTGCTTGCAGCGTGCCTGTGGCTCCCACCACTGTGTCCTTAGGGCAGCCCCTGCAAGTGGGGCTCTGTTGCCCCGTTTTACAGAGGCTGCCCCGAGGCCTGCACCCGAGTGCCCCGACATGCTTTCTGCTGAGTCCTCCCCTCCCCTCAGCGGGGCCGGGGAAGCCATCCTTGGGGCTTGCCCCCTAGGAAGGACCCCCACTCGGGGAGGCCCCAGCATAGTCCATGGCATCTCCATGAGAGCAGGAATCCCAGAGAGCCCTGGGCTGCACAAAGGGCCCAGGCTGGGCCTTGAGCGGGCTCTCTCTGACCCACCTGTCATTTTCTGGATGTCTGACGTCCATCAGATGCTTTGCTCATGCCGGAGTCTGTGCCGGGCACGCTGAATACATCATCTCACTTTGTCCTCCCAATAACACCGCGGGGTAGTATTGTCATCATCACCTCTCTCCAGATGAGCAGACGGAAGGGCAGCGAAGCTCAGGGCCCGCCTCGGTTTCGCAGCGAGTTCTATGCCAGCGTCGGGGCGCAAAGCTTAAGGTCTGGGTCCAATGCTAAAGCCAGGGCTGGGCAGCGGCCCCCTGCACCCTGCCCCAAGTACCCTCCCCCGACGGGTGAAAGATTTATGTGACTTTAGGTTGATCAAAGCTGAGAGCCGCGCTCCGAGACCGTGACAGGCATGTCGTGCGGGTGCCAGGGACAGGCCTTTGAAGGGATGACTTGCCAGGCGCCGAACAGCACTCGGGCCTTCAAAGGCTCTGGAGCTCCCAGCCCACCCCTCCTCTCCCCCTTCCCTGCGTCCTGTTCCCATCTCTTTGTGTCCCGAGCCCTTTCCTGAACCTTTTCTTTGGTGGCTGTCACTGTCTCTCTGACTCACAAATTCATCTTCCCTTCATCTGTCCTACAAGGCCTTCCTCCTTCCCTCCTCTCTGCTTTCTCTCTGTCACTCTGGTTCTTCTCCTGTCCCTTGTCCTGGGGGGACTGCCCTTCTCCCCTCGTCCCTTGCTTCCGGGGGGATTCCGCAGGGTCTTCTCTCTGCCCCGGTCCTGGGCACCCAGACCAAGGCTAACACACAGGAGGGCCCACTGTTCCCATGCCCACCTCTGGTCTAACCAGCGAGAGACAGATAGGCAAGGCTAGGCCGGTGACTTGGAAGGCTCTCCTCCCCTCCTCATCTCCCTGCAGGGGCGGGGCATATGGGACTTCCTCTTGGGAAAGACTCCTGAGCTGGCCCCGCCCCCTGATTGGCCACACCCCCTGCTCGACCCCACCCCCTGCTTCCGAGTTGAGAGGAGAGGTCCTCAGGATGGAGGGCTTTCTCCTGGAACATGCAGGGCAGGGTGAGGCTGGAGGTGCTTCCGTCCTCGGCCTGAGTCTGTCTTACTGGGGTCTCTGGCCTTCTCTGCGGAGACCCGGAGGAAACTGGCCAAGAAGACACAGAAACAGGCCTGAGGTTCATTCTGCCCTCACCCTGCCCCCCAGGATCCCTCTCAGTGAGTGGCACTGACACCCAGGGGCCAAACTGCAAGTCTGGGTCACCCTTGACCTCTGCCCCACACCCCACTCCCGCATTCCCTCCATACCCTTCCCCACTCCTGTGTCACACCACAGTGTCTTCCTGCCTTGGCTTGGAACACCCCTTGTCACCCTTGCCCCCACCTGGGTGGCTTCCTCACCCTCCAGAGACCAGCTTAAGAGTTCCACCTGCCTCTCTGTGTCCCCACCCGAGCCTCACTTGGTAACCACTTGTCCTTGCCTGTGTCCCCCGTGGCCACCTCTCTCAAGGTGTCCTGGGGTTCTAACGGGTGCCCACCTGGATACACTGGTGAAAGAAGGAGCGCGTGCAGGCAAGCTGGTCCCCTGGGCCTCCCTGGACTGTCCGGCTGGCCACAGGTTTGGCCCACCCAGGAGAGGGCCCCACGCAGACGTCCACCTTCCATTCTTGGGAACACCTAGTGGGCAGCCGTGATGCCAGCTCCTTCCTTTTGAGACAGTGACTGGGATTTCAAAGCCAGGACCTTAGGCTTCTCCGTCCCCAGAGAGACGGATCCGAATTCGAGTCATGCCCGGGAAGGGGCTTGCTTACACTGTGCCTGGCCTGTAGACAGCACTCCCCACATGGCAGCCGCTATGATTGTGTGTCCATGAGGTACTCAGTCAGCCCTGCCTTGCTC
>CAUYQG010267269.1:0-31214 GCA_963574415.1 Tarsius wallacei
CAGGTGCGCGCTACCACGCCCGGCTAGTTTTTTTGATTTATTGTAGAGATGAGGTCTCGCCTGCCCAGGCGGGTCTCGAACCCGCGGGCTCAGGCAATCCACTCACCTCAACCTCCCAAAGGCGCGGGATTACAGGCTGAGCCACCGAGCCCGGCCGAATAGCCTTTTTAAGAAATTTACTTACATTGACATTCTTTCAGATTTTATGTAAATATACTACATTAAAAAATTGGTTTAGTACTGTTGTTTACATTTTAAAATTAGTGCTTTCAATAAGATTTTGGTTTTTAATCCATCCTGAATTCTCCCTAGAAGTGCACGGCTTCAAAAAGTGTATTTTTGAAAGTGTATTTTTCAAGATGGTAAGATATTTCTTTTTCTGTGGAAAAAGGCTATGAAAATTAATTTTTAATCCATAAATAATATTCACTTGTCATCATGGATGCATCTGTATTCTAATTTTATGTTTTATTAATACTTTGGAATTCATTTTCAGTGGAATTTTTTTCACATTTGTTTTCAAATGTCATATTTCCATCTTTTATATTATTTGATTTTAAAATGTGGCATTATTTTACTTTGTGTTAGAATAGTATGTTTATTATTTCAACATTTTAATTTTATTTCAGTGAAAAGTTAAATGAAATTGGTAACAAGTGATTTGTTTTATAGTGAGGTTTTTTGTTTTGTATTATAGTGCCATTTATTGTTGATATTATAAAATGTATCCCTTTCTACCAAGGGTAAAATTGGCAAGGGAAAGAGTGGTTAAGTAAGCTAATGTTTGTCTCCTAAAAATCTAAAATATTTTGATGGGAATTTTTAGTCTGCCTTTTGCATTGTTGGTTGTGGTTTTGGTTTTTGCCTGGGGTGGCATTTGAAGCTATTTTGTTTATTTGTTTTCTTGGCAGAAGCTGTTTTTCCAGTAGCTCAGCTGAGGGGAGCTTAGCTGGTCTCTGTTTCTGGAGTCCTCTTCAATTCCTATTTGCCAACCACGATTTGTATTTGGAGAACTTTACTGTACTGAGCCTCTAGTCATCTTTCACCTGTGACAAGAACATGCACTTTCAAGTGTCAGCTAGATTTGTGAACCAGTGAAGTTCTCCTGAAAGGTAGGCATGTGTTTATTTAAAATATTCCTTTAGAAAAGGAATACTCTCCATATAGTTACCACAGTAATGTGTTTGGTAGGTTTTTGTGCAAAAATGTATATGTGTGTGTTTGTACACTTCTGCCAGATTTAGGTAGTAGGCTTCCTCAGGGAATCAATCATGTGGCCTCTCCAACAAGTTACACAGTTTCCTGATCAGTTTTTTCCTACCTCCTACATTCCATTCTTTGCTCTCTTCTCATTGTTTACCTTCTCATTTAGCTGAGACTTCATGGGAACTTTGAACACATATCCCCCCAGCAGACTTCAGCACTTTCCTTAGGGAACACATTTTGTAGCCACAGGCCTTTTCTAGTTTGCCTCCCATGGACTTTTGCCAAATTTGTTAAAGGAGTAGGAATTTAGAATGACTGAATTTAGAGTTGAAGGTATTTTGGATAAATAGCATTTGTATTTTTTTCCCCACCACAGCCTATAGTAAGAAATGAAATTTACATTAATGAGCCAGTTCCTACAGATATAAAGGAAACTGAAACAACCTAACATCCGGGATGGACTCTGTGCTCTCTTGTATGATGTTCTTTGTGTATTTTATTTAATACTTGCTGGTGCATGTTGCCGTGCGTTAGATCACTTGTATGTTTTCTCATGACTGATTTTTGGGAGAGTAATAGAAGTGAGGCAGCTTCTTTCTGCCTCAGTCAAGCTGCCTTTTCTCTCGGGCTTGTCATCCCTCTCCTAGGCACTCTGAGCTGTCACATGACTTGATGAAAAACTAGGCGACTGCTGGGAGGCACCACAGCCCTTAAGGGGCTCTTCTGGAGTAGGAACTCAGGACGGATATTGAGATCTCAAAATCTCACAGGAGAGTGTCTGTGATAGAATCTTACCTTCATAGAAGGGTGTGAATTTCTTTTCTCTTTCTTGCTTGTCTGTGTAAATTGTATGTGTGGCCTGACACCCTTTGATCATTCTTGATTTAACATTTTTTAGCTTTTTAAGTCCTGAATGTCAGCTTAGAATAACCCAGATCCTTCCCCAAAGTAGTCTCTACTAGTACCCATTCCCATTTCATTTAACATTTTTTTATCCTTTTAATAAATTGCAGGCAGCCGGGCTTGGTGGCTCAGCCTATAATCCCGCGCCTTGGGAGGCTGAGGTGAGTGGATTGCCTGAGCCCGCGGGTTCAAGACCCGCCTGGGCAACTTGGTGAGACCTCATCTCTACAATAAATCAAAAAACTAGCCGGGCATGGTAGCACATGCCTGTAGTTCCAGCTACTTGGAAGACTGAGGCGGAAGGATCGCTGGAGCCCAGCAGGTCGAGGCTGTGGTGGCCAGGAGCAGCCACTACACTCCAGTCTGGGCGACAGAGTGAGACTCCAACTCAAAAAATAAAAAAATAAAAAATAAATAAATAAATTGCAGGCGTTTTTTTTCAAATTGTAAGGGTAATATCTTGTGTTAGAAAGTTTGGTTAATATAGAAAAGGATGAAGAAGATAAAAATTATCCCCAATCCTATCACACAGAGATGACCTGTTGTAACATTTAAAAAATAAAATCTATTGTTTTTAATTTTACTTGACTTTAACAGAGGAAAAAAACTAAAATGAAGCTTAAAGGATTAGTGAACCTCAGATATGTGTTTTTTTGCAACCATAAATATTAGTTTCTAAGAGCCTTCCACAGTGTAAGAAGATTATGGAAGTCTATGGAAATCTGTATTCTGGAAATAAAAAAATAAGAAAGAGTAAACTAAAAGCGGAATGTCTTTTTTTAATGATAATTTATTGAGGTGAAACTTATATAACATAAAATCAATCATTTTAAAGGAAACAATTCTGTGGCACTTAGCACATTCATGGTGTTGTACAGCCCATCCCCTCTAGTTCCAGACATTTCCATCATGCCAAGATAAACCACCTTACCTGTTCAGCATTTTTTCCCATTCCGTCCATTCCTCAGCCCTAGCATCTAGCTGCCTGTGTTCTGTCTCCTGGATTTCTCTGTTCCGTATGTTTCATATGTATGCCGTCATACAATGTGTGCCCTGTGTCTGGCTTCCTTTGTTTGGCATTGTGCTTTTGGTTTCTGTCCAGGTCGTAGCACCCACTCCTCCTTTTGCTGAATCACGTTCCACTGTGTGTGTACCACCGTCTGTTCACTCACCCTCTGTTGGTGAACACTGGTTTGCTTCCACCTTTTGGCTGCTGTGAATAGTGCTGCTGTGAGCACGTGTGTATATGTACCTGGTTAAGTACCTGCTCTCCGCTCTTATAGGTATATACCTAGGAGTGGACCTGGTGAGTCATTCTGTGATTCTATGTTTAACTTTTTGAGAAACCACTGAACTGTTTTCCACAACAGCTGCACCAGTTTACATTCCTGCCAGCACTGTATGATGGTTTCATTTTCTCTATGGCTTGCTGACACTGAGTTTTTCATTTTTTTGATTGTCAGGATATCTTACAAATGACGTTTAGCAAGGAAGAAAACTATGTATTTCTTGTATGTTTTATTTCCTATGTTTTTTATACAATGATTATGTATCATTTCAGAATATCACTCAGTTCTTTTTTCCTCCAGAATTATCTGACCAGTAGACATTTTCCCCCAAATAAAAGATTTCTTACTTTTCTTCATTTGCCCCAAACCATACATTTGACTTCATATTTTGTACCATTTATTATGTGAGTGTATATGTATTTTTTGTTTGTAGACCTCACATGAGATCTGTGCCTCTCTTTTTATTGATAGCACACCAGAATTGTACTTCTAGGAGTCTTAATTTTTAAAAAAAGTCTTGGAAGGTTATTTACACTATTTTTGAAGAAATTAATCACTTAAACTCAACCTTCTATTTAAGTATGGACA
The DNA here is from genome assembly GCA_963574415.1 of Tarsius wallacei. Lineage (NCBI taxonomy): Eukaryota > Metazoa > Chordata > Mammalia > Primates > Tarsiidae > Tarsius > Tarsius wallacei. Next base: position 3,987 of record CAUYQG010267269.1, read on the forward strand.
GGTGCTTTCATGGCCTTTTGCTGAAGTGTCTTTCTGAGATTTTTTTTGTCTTTTTATTGCTGGGTTAGTTAGTTCTACTATTTTTCCAATCCTATTGCCATCGTCATTGTTCAATTTCTTTAAATAAAATTTCAGAAAGGGTAAATGGAAGGTGAATTTTCTAAGTTCTCATGATTGATAATTTAGCTGGGTATTTGCTTCTAGATTTAAAATAACTTTCATCAGAACTTTGGAGGCTTTGCTCCAGTTTTTTCTACTATTGATTATTCCTCCTGAGAAATTTTCAGCCAGTATTGCTCACTGAAGACTGTTCTAGGAGCGATCACACTGAAAACAAACTGGACAAGCATCTTTAACTTGATTTAGCTTACATTTTAGGCTGGAAAGATTGATAAATAGCAAGACAAATAAATAAAACATATAGTTGTTAGATATTAATTCTATAAGGAAAACAAAGCAGGCAGTGGGAGACGGGTAGTCCAGAGTATAGGGAGAGTGGTGGGAGTTTTGAAGAGGGTGGTCAGGGAAGGCCTGTCTGAGAAGCAGCTTGCGGTGAAGAGGCAGTGAGCAGAGGGAACTCCACTGCAGGAGGCCAAGTCAGGAAACAGCCTTGGGTTCAGTGTTGCTGCAGCAGAGTGAGTACAGAGAAGGAGGGATTAATAAATAGAGGAGAAGCTGGAAATCTAGGTCTTTTAAGGACTTGAACTTGGATTTTATTCTGAGTGAGGTGGGTGGGTAGCCATTGGTGAGTGTCCTCATCGAACTGTAAAAAGTTACCGCCTGCCGGCTTGAGAGCACGTTTAAGGGAGCAGGGGCAGAAGCAGAGAGGCCATGCAGAAGATTCCAGGCTGTGGGTCATTGGGGTTTGAGCCACAGGATTTGTTTCCTGCTTCTTGAGGCTTGTCCTGTGATGCTTACTTTTTGGTTTCTGCTTTAGCCATGCAATGTGTGGTGGCTTCCAGTTTAGGAATTTTGTACTTAAACAAAATTTTATTAATGGAATTATGAATATGATATACCTCTTGATGTTTTTGAGAAGTTTCAAGTTTGTGAATATTTTTACAGAATGCTCTGGAGACCACCAGAAACTCCATTATCAGAAGCAGGGCCCTCAACTCCTTTCATCCCAGCCTCAGGGAGCCTATGGCTCAAATTCACTCCTCAGGAAATGAAGAAATACTTCGTGTCTTGTGTTGCTGAACAAGGGTGCAGTCGTAATTGTAAAATGCATGAATTCCAAGGGTCTACTGTTCATTAGTATTCGTGTTCCTGCTACCTACCTCAGTCCTGGAGCACAGTTGATAAATATGGGATGTAGTAATGGCATTAGAATTGTGGCATTTTCCTGTTAAGGTAAGGGGATCTCCAGTATCTCATGTGTGCTGAGCTGTCACCGTGCTGCCCTCAACCATTGTTGCTCAGGCATCCAGCTCTTCTCAGGATGCAGTAGTTCCCTCATCCACAGTTGCGCTCTCCAGTCTCTTCCATTTTTTACCTGCAGTCAATCCCGGTCCTGAGCAGGTGAGTACAGTAGGATGAGGTCCACATTCACATAATATTTATGACTACAAATTGTTATACTTGTTCTATTTTATTATCACTTACTGTAATTCATCTTACTGAGCCTAATTTATAAATACCGTTTTATATGTTTATATGGATAGGAAAAGCAGGTTTCAGGCATGCACTGGAGGGCTGGGAAGGCTCCCCCATGGACAAGGGGGTCACCCTATGAACTCCCCTCTGGCTGTCGATGCTGCTCATGGCGCCCATGGACACAGTTGCAGTTGCTTGTTCCCTGTGCCCTATGACCTAGCTCCTAGGTCAGCAGAGACCGATGGTGGGGCCAGAGCAATCCTAAGGGCAACACTGAGCAGCCTTGCGCTCATAGCACCTCTAGTGGTTTACTCATGGGCTTAAATAACTAACTTCAGTTCTCTACAGACCCCACTTTTCTCTAAGACTTGGCACTGTTCTGTGGTTGCTGAGCAGGAAGACATTTTGAGTAATGTCTCCTGTGTATCTTGCGTCCCCTTGTCCACGCAGACTTGTTCGCGAAGTGTCAGTTTACTTGGCGAGCTGCTGGTTTACTTTGGGAGTACCTGCTTCTGTGGGAGTCAGGGTGGAAACAAGGTGTCGTGTGCTCCTTAGAGCCTTATTTTGATTCCCTCTAAATGCAGGTTCTAGCTTGCTGTCTTCCCCTTTGAACAAGAATGACAGTTCTCTCTGATGGATTGATTGATTGTGTTCCCTACATTGCGTCATGGTGTATGTGAAGTACATTTACTGTTTGTGGAGAAGCTGCCCAGCACTTTCTGGACTAACTCTGAGAAGGATCTTCAGGGAATTCTCCTTTTCACAAGTAAATAGTTCATGTTTTACAGCCAACTCTTTGGCCATCTTTTTAGCCAGTTTTTTGATAGACATTTTATTATTTTACATCTTATAATTTGTCTTCCCTCCCTGGGATTCAAATACACATTTCTCCAGTGGGTTACCATTTTGGGGGCCTAGTTTTGGTGTTTAGTAATGTTACTGACCCAAACCATTGGCAGTGAAATTTTCTTTGCAGTAAGCCCTCCACATAAAAATGAGCTCTGTTCTAAGAGCACGTTTGTAAGTCCAATTTGTTTGTAAGCTTGGTAAAATTAGCCTAGGTACCCAACCCACACAATTGTTTACACAGTACCAACTACATAACCACTACTCTTACGCTTGCCTGCAGACATTCTGGGCTTGAAATAAAGATACTGCACTACTGTACTCTATACAGTACTAGACGGTGAAGTATGTGAAAAGCACAGCCACTTGTAGAGGGTGGACCACGTGACAATGTACACCAGACGCCTGAACTAACTTATGTGATTGGACATGTGAACACATGTGTGCATCTTGAAGGTTCATTGTACGGGCCTTACTGTATGAGCACAAACTTGTTTGCAAAAATCCAAGTGCAGAAATCCCAGGTATTCTGATATGTTCATGTTGCCTTTCAAGCTACTATTTATTTTTATCCTTGAATCTTCTGTCCCATTCTAATAGTTTTTCCAAGTTAAACAAGGTAAACTGTCATCTCTATGAGGTTTTGTACTAGTGATGTCTTTTGAGTAACACACATGAGACTGGTTCCTCTTAAATATTTTTCATTGTACTGAAAAAAATTTAAGTGGAGAAGATGTTTGGGAATATAGGGAAAAGGTGAAAGGATAAAGTTAATAGACTATAAAATGTTGTCAGCTTTGAGAGTAAAATCAATCTGAATTCATCTTTTCATTTGATCAACAAATATTTATTCATTCAGTTTTATACTTGATGACAGGTACTCAGCTAACTGGAGCATTACTTCTTAAATAAAGAAGTTCTTTTTAAGATGTTTCACTTTTTAAATTTGATGATGTGAGCAAAATTGTTTTCTTTTTTTTTTTGGTGCTAAATTGATTGCAAATGTTTGTAGGTTCTCACTGTGTGTACACATAGGCTCTCACGTTGATGATGAGAGAGAAACAGCCAACTCTAGATAAAAGTGAAATGTAGAAAATACTGAGTCTGTTTCAACTTCTCTTCTTACTCACTTTTACAAGGACTTAATGAACAGTGAAATTGACCAGCCGTGTCACCTCCTTTTTCTGGCGTTCTGGTAGCCTTTTGTGGTATTTAGTTCACCTGAAAGAGGAAGCAAGGAGATTGGCAAATTGGAAAGAAGAAGTTATATGAACACATCATAAGATAAATAGAAAATTAAGGCATAATTATTAAGAGATGGCTGTTTTTCTATTTCACATTCACCTATGTAAAATATATGCATGACATATTTCTATTTTACATAGAATTGTGAAGTTTTTTACTTTAAATTATTCCCACTTTAGGATTACTTTGTGGTGTATGAACACTGTTTTGCAATAATGTGTGATCAATTTAAAGGTGATTTTAGAGAATCTTTAATTTGTAATGATTTGCCAATTATGCCACTAATATCACATTTATTATTAAATCAGAATAGGGTTTCAGCTATTAAAATATATGCCCCAAATTTTATAAATGACATGAGCTATTATTTTGCCTCAATTTGAGTTAATTTATTCAGCATACTATGAACATTGACTAAGATATAGTGAAAGCCTAAATTACTCGGAGTATATTTGAAACCTCTGCTATTACGTACTTCTCTTGGACATATTATGTATTTTTTGGATCATTTATAGTAGAGACCTAGAAATTTGGAGTTTGCATTTTCCATCTTATAAAGACTTATACATATATATATTTATGTTAGTACTATAGGAATTAAATAGTTTTACCCAAATAATTGCCACCCAGCCATAGCTGTCTGGAATAAAAGTTATTGAGATAAGTAGCCATTTCCTGTGTGAAATAACCACTTAAATTGTTTTTCATTTGATTTGTGTATTTTAATTCTTATAAATAGAACAGAGGAATTGAAGTATTTACATACCTAAGGTAGGTTAGCTCAAGTTCAGTTGTGTGTTGTTTGACATTATTAGGCTAAGGATATTTTGTAAATTTTTAAAAATAGATTTATTACTACTTTTGTCAAAATACACGTGCTTTTGTTATATCTTATGTGTTAATCTAATTTCCCATTGAAGTCACCGATTAGAGGGAATTGTGTACAGTAAGGTTCTAAAACCTTGACATTATTTTAATCTGATAACAAATGGGTTTAAGTTCATGTTCTTTCCGCTGTTGGCAACAAATATAAACCTGTATTTTTTTGGATTTATGAGGATAAGTCCTGCTTTGGCAATCTTGTAGATCCTCAAGAGAATAGTTAAACAGTGATTAATCATTGTTTCTTCACTGAGTATGCAGAAAAGAATGGAAAAGCTGCATTTCACACTTCTGAAGCAATTAATCCCCATGATCTTAGCCAGGTTTGTCTTGTAGATAAGTCGGGATACAAAACGGTACCTAATTTATCAATGTATGCATGCCATAAAGTATAAAACACACAATTTATTTCATATCATTTATAGTCAAATGTAAAAAAGAGTGACTTTGCCATATCCAAGAGTGTTTCTGACATTACCTTCATATAAACTAAGCACCAGAGATTACAATGGGATCCCTGTTTATTGTGCACATCTGGTGCAGTCACTATGCATTTTCTCATTCACTTGCTGGCATTTTTAGTGATTGTGGCATAAATCACCTTGCTAATCAGAAACATAAGTGACGGGAAGTCATCTCCTTTTTTTGAACAATGGGAAAAAACATATGGCTTCTTAGACAGTACTTGGCTGTTATACTATTTATGTGGCATTATATTCTGTATTTAGAATTTCATATTAATCGCAGTGGTTTGGTTGAAAGCATTGAGCACTCAGGGTTTGTGGTCAAAAGTGTTTGTGTCATACCATTTTCATTACAAGTACAAAAGGTAAAATTATATGCTTTGTGTTAATTTTTTTTAAAAACAAAACTTCTGTGGGAGGAGTTTTTAAGATTAGGATGAACTGAAGAAATTGTATATATTTACAGACTATGCATGTTTGCCTAGATGCATGGTTATAGTAATTACAGGCTACAGGTTATTTTTTTTAAACTATACTTATTTCAGCATATTGCACTGATCAGAGTAAAAGTTGCTGTCCATAAAGTGTAAGTTGACAGTTGTTTGCTTTTCTGGAGGTAGTGTTATTTCTAGAAGTGGTATTGCATTTTTGGTGAATTGTTTATTTGTTGGAACCACTTCTGTGTATTCTACAACTTAAAGTAAAAGATGAAGTAAAGCTTTGTAAAACTTAAGAAATTATTATGTGCAGACTTTCAAGACTTTCCTCAGTGAATGCATAGCTTCTTGTTATAGAGTGCTTGCTATAAATAGCTAGGGCTGGGATTTTTCCCTCTTTTTTTCCCCCAAGAGTTACTTGTTTGTCAAACACAGTGAATGTAATAACCTTTTATCCCTGACTTTGTAATACTAACCTATGCATTCATTACTACTTCTATTTTTTTAACTATTGGGTGGCAAGAAAATATTTGTTTTAAATGTGTAATTTTCAAATGAAAATTAATTTGTTCAGAGAAATGTATTTTTTTTTACAATTTCTTTCTGGTATTACATGTGAAGCAAATAGTAAGGAAAATTTTTTTAACAAATATATTAGAGCTTATTTATTAAAATTTGTGTTACTTCCTTTGAAGTTCTCCCTTGGGAAGATGTACACATAATCCATCAATCAAAGGACTTTTAGAATGCCTCTTTTTGGAATTTCCTTAGAGGAATTTGTGTCTGACTGCTCAAAATGGATACTTTAAAGGGGATAAGATTCATTTTTTGTATATAGATGCTAGTATTTTTGTTTAAAAAAAGCAGTCAATCATAATAGCTTGTATTGCAACCTGTGTATACCTTGTAGGTAATTGGACACTGAATAGAAATACAGTTTTGAAAAAGTGCTTGAATTTTAAATAAATGGCCATATTTATCCATTTTGTTTTAGAAATCTTTTATGATACTGTCTTAAGGACCACCTGCAGCAGGAATGTACAAATTGAATAAATGCAACATAAGGAGAGGGGATTTGTTTTTTCTGTTGTTGTAGCTTATTTCAAAAATGTCACCGTCCAGATTCTCTATTAAGGTATAGTGTGCTATTTTAAAATTATAGTTATGACTGAATTAAGACCTTCTTTCTAGATTAAAGTTACCAGTGCGTACAACTGACCGAAGTCTGCACTGCGCCACTTCCTTCTTTACTGTTCTTGCTTCCTTCAGGCTTCTAAAGCCTCCTCTGACTTCCCCAACCCCCCCTCTCGTTTTTTCTTTTTTTTTTTTTTAAGATTGAGGTATCTTTCTTGTAGAGACCAATTTAAAAATAGTAGTTTTAAGCACATATGTATGTTACTTCTTTTTCTTTTCCTTTATTTCTTTCTATTTATTTATAAGATTTGGAGTGCCATTCAGGATTAGGTATACAAATGGTCATTTCACAGGTAAAGTTTGGGCCTGACTTTGGTCCCCATGTTTTTTCTTTTTCTTCGTAAACTGTAAAAATTCTAGGAGGATAGTGTGCTAAAATTCAAGAGATAGGCAATTTAAGAGATGGCTGAAAGTATTAAAACAATGAGAAAAAATAAAGAGTTCTGTTCTTAGTAACTGAACACTTTGGAGTATGTCAGTAATGGAACTTTGAGGAAAAATTTCTTACATAAACTGCTTGGTGGGAAAAATATATTAACCTAAAGTATTTGCATATTCATCATGGTTCCAAAATTGTTAAGTTAATTTCTAAATGTTTTTCAATTTTTGAGTGCTTATCAGTTTTTTAAAGAACCACCAGTGATGTTGCTATTCACTGTATATTTTGTTTAAAATTTGCTTATATTTTCAGAGAATTTGCATTATTTTTTTTCTTTCAAATCCTTCTTCTTTGTCTTATTTACTCTCATGGTTTGTTGGTTCGTATTACACTCCAAAGTAGCTTCTGAACTGAGTACAGATCTGCAGGAAAAGTCATTGTTTTTTCCTTATGTTGTCATGGCATAAAGAACAAATCCTCCCATCGTAGGGATGGCCTTACTGGTATTTCCCAGCCAGGTATATTATTGCTTGCTATCTCGTCTCTCCTTCCAGCTGTTCCTTCCCTCCTTGTGTTATTCTGGAAGTCGATTTTGGAATGCTGACAGAGATGGGTACTTATAATGCTTTTCAGTTCCTGATGTGCTGTGGAGTAGGTGGTATGACACCACTGGCTTAATCACACTGAAATTCAGGTAACAATGTTAATTTGTGCAACCTTTCTCGGAGAGGAAGGCTTTTTCCACTCCAAGAATGGGAAAGCTGCTCTGAGTAGTATATGTAGTTCAGAAATTTTAATGGGACACTTAAATGGACTATATTAGGTATGAGAAACACGGAGCAAGCAAGGGTATTCCACATTAAGTATTTCTGACTTTTGGGTAGTGTTGAAGGCTCTTTCCGGGTGGATGTTTCTGTTCTGGTCTTCCCTTGTTTTTGCTGTAGAGAGTCAGCCATATTGGAATGTAGAGGCCAGCAGGGTGGGCCTGCCCGGAGTCTTCGACTCATAGGAACAGAAGCAAGTGTTTCCTAAGGAAAATGTAGACTGGGGAGCCAAACAGTCCCTATTGCTGGTGAAGCAGCATTTCTGGGTTCTGTTTTGTTTTCTGGTCCAGATATCTTAGGCCTTATGTCAGAGCCCTGTGGAGGTGGAAAGATGGGTGGACCACGAGAAAGCAAAAGTCAGAAGGAACAGGGGGCTCAGAAGTATCGCAAGACGCTTGGAGGTGGCCTTCACACTCTCTAGCTGAGAGACCGGGGAAAGGCATTCTCTCTTCTTTGCCACAGTCCACTGTCATTTTACAGACTCCATGGTGCTGACAGTGTTAGACAGCTGTGAGGCGTTGTGGTTGACGGCAGTGCTGCTGGACAAAGCTGTCTGTAGAGCAAAGGGAAAACAGGCCTTGGGGGTGGCTGGGGAAGCTGCTGTGTTGCCGTGTTGGTGACAGCAACCACCTGTCATCAGCAGAGCAGAGGAGGGAAGGGATTCCTGGGAGGGGAGCAGATGAGGCCACCCGAGCTTAATGTGGAGGTGTTAGAATCAGCAGACTGCAGTTCCACACAGAGAGGCACAAAGGACATGACAGGATGGATGTGCCACGTGGGTGAGTGTGTGCTTACTGGTCTTGTTCATGAACAAACATGAGATACTTCACAATGAGTGCAAGCAAAGTTCCAGGAGCACGGATTACAGAGGCCTTTCGTCCTGCCCTGGGAGTGGAGGTGGGAGCCAGCAAGCATAAGTTACATTTACTTTGAAATAATTTACAAATATGTCAACCTATTAAAGCATCCTTTTTTTTTTTAACTTCTTTCCACAAAATATTTTGCTTACCTTCAGTGGTATGCAGTGTTCTAGATGCTACATCAACAAAGTTAAGATATGATTCTTTTCCTTAGGAGTCTGCAGACTTAAGAGGAGAGACTGGCAGTTAAAAAATTAGCATCTATGTGATGCATAATGTTTTAGTTTTAGTCAGGGGAGATGGGGGAATCTCGGAAGAAGGGTCCTTAATCCAGCTTGGAGGTGTGAATTGAGGAGATCCCAGGTACTGTGTGGGCTGGGGGGGGTGGTGGTGGAGAATGCTGAGAAAAGACACTCCAGGCAGGGGAGGTATTGCCTACAATGGCCCAGAAATGACTACAGACCCAAAGTGTACCGAGGAACTGCAGGAAGATGGAGTTTACAAGCTGAGTGGTAATAATGATATCTGAGGCTATAAATAGAAAGTCTAGATTTTTGAAGAGTCTTGTAGATTATACTAAAAATTTGGGCTTTTCTCTTAGAAGGAAAAAGAAGAGAAAGGTAGGCATTGGGTAAAAATAGTCTGTATTTTCAATGCTAGGCATTGTGACCTACAGAAGAAATTTAAGCCAAGTGGGGAGGATCATATTTGAATGCTAGAAAGAATATTGAAGCGACATTTAGCAGTCTTAGAATCGGAGGGAGACCTCAAGAGCCAGATACTCATTAGGAGCCTGCACACCAAATTAAGTCAGGATCAGAAGTAAGGGGGAAGAAGGGATTAAATTAGGAGGTAGAACTCACCACTTCTAGCAGTTGATTGCATACAAATTTGAAAAGGAAAGACAGATGTTTGGCTGGCATGACAAGTTGTTTGACGGTGCCATTCACTGGGGAAAGAACATAAGAGGGACAGCTCGAAAGGAAAGAGGATGACTTCTGCTTGGACATCTTATTGATTAAAGATGTCTAGGAGGTGGCTGAAGATATGCATGTCTCAAGGCCAGGAGATCACTTAGAGCAAGAATTATATACTTAGAATCATGAACATAAATGTTGGCATGACCTTATTTAACAATTATTTGCTGAAAAATTTCCAAGCATTAACAGAACAAAAACAAATACATGTATTTGACAGGTGTAGGTAAGACTGCCCAAGGGCATAGAGTTAGGAGCTTGGAGTGATGAGAAAAGAGGAACTTGCTGAGGGAGGTGCAGGAGGGAAGCAGTGAGTGGTGGTGTGCACACAGACAAAGCAGCAGACCAGGACAAGCTAGTGTGATGGATGAAGGGGCCAGAGCAAAGAGCTGAAGAGTCTGGAATGTGGCATCTCTCAGGTGCCTTGGCAAACAATTGGAGTGAGTGGTGTGAAGAAAAGTCAGCCCGGGGTTACTGGTATATGTTCTTTGTCCCTATCACCTGAGAATACAGGGCTAGTGGAGGTTTGTTGTTGTTGTTAATTTAAGAGACTTCAAAGTATTGACATGCTGATAGGAAAGGGCCAGGAAGGGAAGAGAGAGGTTGATGGCGCAAGAGAGAAGGCAAGTTAAAATGGCTAAAGCTGGAGCAACGCGTGTGCAGAGATGGAGCCGATTTGGACTGTGACTAGTAGAGGGATGAGTTTGTACGAGAGGAGGGCTGCTTTTTTTTTTTTTTAACCGAGACTGCTAGAAATTCAAAAACTGGATATGGCATGACTGTTCGGGCCATCCAGGAGGTGGACGCCAAGATAGAGCTAGAAGCTTAAGAGATCTCTTGGTGAGAATCATAGGGCAGTATGGGGTCAGGGGGAGCAGGAGTAAGCTGAGACAGCCTCCAGACAGCAGCACAGGTCTGACTCCGGTGGCAAGAAAGGTGAAAGGAAGACGGGTGCAGAGGAAGAGCCTTCGATTGCACTGCAGTTTTGGGAAATCTCAGCCAAGCCAAAGGTGGGGGAGTTGTGCGGTGGGGGAGAGTGCATTTTACCTGTTATGGAGGTACTTTGTGGGCAGGAATGGTTTTCCTGCAGCATCCCTGTCTTGGCTGGGAGAAGTCTGGGAAGAATATGGCCTTGGGGTGAGCAAGCAGTGGATCCTGAAGATTTGACAGTGGAAGTTGTAAATTGTCAGTTTCTCTGTGGTGCATCTCCTTGGCTGCCACAGTAGATATGGGTGTTTCAGTGGGCAAAAGGGCCCACGATGGAAGGGATTCCTGTTGATTTATTTCTTTCAGAGAAGATGACTGCGTTTGTGAGTGTTGGAAGGTTTTCAGGACCTGGTAAACACAGAGAAAGAGAGAACAGTGTACTAGTAAGATGTTAGCTGAAATAGTAGCTCATAGAGTTTAAGACTGATGGAAAAGGAAGTGAAACTAGAAAAGACTGAAATAGAATGAAGTCAAATAACTAGATATTTCAATGAGTTTGAGAGTACTTGTACTAAGAGTTCAGGAGTAAGAGAACTTATGAATAGAGAAGGTTCTGATGATAAAGTGGTATATTAGTTTAAGATTGATAGCTGAGCTCCAGGAAATACTGATGTTTTGAAAACCCATCATGTGAATAGAGAATTAAATTTTACCGCCAGAAAATGACAATTATATGTATGCATCATAGAATTACAGCCATAAATGCCATGAAAAAGTATAAAGGTATTGTAATTTCCTAGTTTTTGTGGTGTAACTTTTCTGCAAAGTAGTTTTCGAGCCACTTGTATATTAAGTTTGTTGACTGACTAAATCTATTCAGTTATCAGGGAGTGCAGTTTTTTCCCTCCAAGGATTTGTTTATTTATGGCTTTTTTTCCAATTTCTTGAATAGCCTAAAACACATTTCATTGCTTTTTTTTTGTTTCTCAAAAGAGAATCAAGAAAGTTCCCCTCTCCTAAAGGATCTGTTTGTGTCTCCAGAGGTTACCTGTTAGAAAAGTTAGGAAAGTAAAAAAACACTGAAATCCTGTGCAGTCAGGCATTACTTTAACTGATTAAGGAAAAATAAGAGTATTAAATACATGTAAGCAACTTTTTAATAGCTCTCTTTTTGCAGAAGAGACTCAGGGTTCTAAGTAGTGCTTTAGTAATTAACATGATAAGATGGATTGATGGAAGGATGGCCAGATGGATAGACATTATGATAAGGCAGTATACTAAAATGTAATTTGGCAGTCATTGGACACTGCTGTGGAGGGGAGGATGGGGGGCACATGACAACACAAAGGATACTTGGGTCATTTACAGGAGGGACGATAAGGGCCAGTTAGAAGCCCAGACTTCACCTGCATGCAGCCTACTTATGTAGTTAATCCTCACTTGTACTCCACATTCCGATAATTAAATAAAAAAAAAGTTATTGAAGATGATCTAGTCAGGGGTCCCCAACTTCCAGGCCATGGACTAGTACCTGTCACAGCTTGTTAGGACCCAGGCCGCACAGCAGAAGTGAGCGGCGGGTCATCTGTATTTACAACCATTGCCCATCTCCCTTATCCCCTGAGCTCTGCCTTATGTCAGATGAGCAGTGGCATCAGATTCTTATAGGCGCTAAACACTGTTGCGAGATGCACATGCGGGGGATCTAGGTTGCGCACTCCTTGTGAGGACCTAATGCCAGCGCAGATGGGCACAATAAATGCAGTGTGCTTGAATCATCATCCCATAGCCATCCCCTACCACTGTCTGAGGAAAAATTATCTTCCACAAAACTGGTCCCTGATGCCAAAAAGGTTGGGGTACATTAATCGAGGTGATAGATGTATTTATCTGAGTGTTCACTATACAATTCTTTTACTTTTTCTGTCTCTTTGAAAATATAAATAATAAAATATTGAAAAGTGGTATCGTAGCATCTGTAACTTTGAAATGCATAAGAAAATGTGATGGTGGACACATGGGTAGAGAAGTGATACAAGTATAGTGAAATATCAATTGTAGAATCTCAGTGGTGAGCATATGGATGCTCACTGTAACGTTCTTGCAACTTTTCTGAAAGTCTGAAGTTTGTCAGAATAAAATGTTGGAGAAAGTAGTGTCGTAAACAGTGTTTTGAGATAGAGATCTGAGTTCTAGTTGCACAAGTTATTTAATGTGTGAGCCACAGTTTCCTCCTCTGTGAAGTGGGGATAATACCTCATTTATAAATTGTTTTGAATTTTAGAAAAAAAATTCTGTAAAGCAGCTGACAAATGATTGGCATTTGATAATGCTTCTGTTAATACTGAAACTGCAAACTTCAAATTTGGAGATTGCATTTTGGTTCTTGTGTAACATTTTTAGGGTTTTTGAATACACGGGCCCGATAACTTACTGGCTATAACTAGGATGAGGTGAGGTCAAGGCCTCCAGTTCAGACTCGCTACTTTTCATAGTGGCTTGGTCTCTAAGAGTCAGAGTGTGAGCCCTACTGATGGAGGTTCGGATCATCCTTACACCAAGGATGGAACCTCCGCCTTTCCAGTGCCTATCAAAAAACACTGTTATGTGCTTTTAAAAATACTTTAATTTTGTAAAGTACTTAAGTTCTCCAAAGTAGAGTTATCGTATATTTGTCTGAATTAGTAGTTTGATGTGATTTAAATTTATACCTCATGCCATTTTAAGGTTTTTTGGTTGCATTACATTTTTTAGAATATATACTAAATGAAAATCATATTTATGCTAAATATATATTTATCATTCATAAATTATATTTACATATTCGTAACAATATATTTGCTGCTTAATATTCAATAGTACCTTTTCTATCAGTGACAATCTTTTTGTTTTTCCCTATTAAAAGTCTGTTAATCTTTGGTTTCTTTTTACAAAATAAATTTGGATTTCTGGTTTGTTTTCACTTCATTCTCATGTGCATTTATAAAATATAGTCCTGTTTCATATGCAGGGGGGTAAAAAATTACTGAACTTTTTATATTTATGTAAATTTATTTAAAATTAAATTCACGTTTACTACCATATGCCGCAAGGGCTAAACATATATAGACCATTATAATCATTTATATAAATTGGTTTTAAAAACCAGTTCAATATGTTGAATCAATATGTCATGAATTTCATATCTATATAGTTGTCATCCGAGTGTTTTTCATGACATGTACTTTTGCAGCATACAGATTTTAAACAAAATTGAATAGACTTCTCTAGCCTGCATTTTGGAGGAACTTCTGTTGTCATCCAGTTAACTGATTTAATATCAGAAAAGAGCCATGATGAACCAGCCAGATCTTGTCTATCCATCAGATCTTTTAGGAGAGGGTTTTCATCTTCCAGTAATATTTGCTGATTGTTCCTTTTTTGCAAGTTTTATGTGATGGAGAATAACACGAAGAGTAAATATTTACTTCAAAGGGTTGTTCAAAGAGTGCCCTCGTTCTGTTCTCCATCTGTGGGTATTTGCCAATCTATAGCTGCAAATCTTATGAAAATTCATGGTAATTACAAGGCATCCTTAAACTCACATACCTGTGTATTTTGTCAATTAATGAAGACTAAAACACATCTACTTATGTGTATTCAGGGCAGATTTGTGATGTTTTTGAAATTAAAATGCATCACCATATTCAGGTACTTGGGCAGAACTAATATATTAGGAATATCAAATACTCTAAAGTTATGAGTAAAAAGTTAAGCGTGAGTACAACTCTGGCAATTTTAAGATAGAAAGGATAGAAAAAAGGAAATATTGGGAGGAAAAAAACAGGCAATATTCTTAACTTTGAGCAAAAAACTAGAATAAGAATAATGGATGATGAATATTAAATATATTTTCTATTGCCAAAACAGAACAAAAAGTTTCTTTTTATTCTTAAATGAAGATCTTATGATTTAAATTTTAATTTGTTTAAATTCTGACAAAAGTTTCGAGCATGGGAGATTTATTATAAGCAAGTTGTGTATTTGTCATTGACCTTGAACGTATAATATCCTGCTTTTCCTGTGTAATTGTAAAAGACTTTTAAGTAAAACATAATGTTTAACTCTCTCTCTGTCTATATATATTATAGAGAATTAAACATTATGTGTATATATATATACACACACACATATATATGTATACACACACACACACACACACACACACACACACACACACACACACATATATAAACAAAGTAAGTTTCCACCAACCTTTTGACAGTGTTTTCTTTTTGTAACCAAACCACATTAATATAGTTGACCTGCAATTCATCTGTTATGGTTAAAAAGAATGAGAATAACCTATTTTTAAGGAGTAACATGTGCCTTTTTTAAATCAACTACTCTTTTTCTCTCAGTCCCTCTATTTACTAATAGAAATTGGTAATGAAAAAAATTATTTCTTCTTAGATAATATATTTTCTTAACAATTGCTTGTCATGGTCATTTGTTTTGAAATACTATTTCTCCTACATTCAAAAACGAATGAAATGTAGAAGGTGGTTCACCTTTAAGTTGTTATCTAAACGTTTTCTAGAATATTATTGTCAAAGGCTACTATGTTTTGTGAAGAGAAGAGTTAGGAAGGAAAGCAGAATTCATATACGCTCTTAACTTGTTATTTTGACTCAGTAAGTCAGGATTTTTTTTTTATTAGTTTTGTGTAACAGGAGAATTTTATACCTGGTTGCGTATTCTTGAATATCTTTAGATGTTTTATACTTGAGTGGTTTTTACCTTGTTATATGTAGGCCTATTTTGTTTATTTAGGCCATTTTCTAATTGTCTTCAGAAAGCATCGAAGGCTGAAGACACGAAGCAATTTATTTTCAGTGTGTAGTATTAGCTGCTGTGCTGTCTATACATTTTATATTTATGTCAGGAAAGGGTTGCAGAGGGGTGCTTTAGAACCACCTTTTCAGCTCTAAATAGCTATTGTGTACATATGGTAAGGTACTGCTGCTTAACAATTAGTAACTGCTTTGATGAAACTAAATTACATGTTTAAGTTCCCATCAGGAAGTCGCTTCACATATCTGTATTAATGTATTCAAGGCTCGAGAAGGAAAGTTAATTTTCCAGCTTAAATATTTAATTCAAGCTTAAAATTTAGTCTGTAATTAGAGCTCCCAAATGGCAGGAACATGGAGTATTTGTCCATTTTAATTAGATTGTTGTTTACCTATTAATTATATATCATATCTTGTCATATAGTTTTGATGGTAACAGATGGTGCTAGGAGTTAGTAAGGGTTTGAACAAAATAAGATTCCACATGATTTATTAAGTTGCACTTTATTAGTGAGTGGTCTGCTTTACTCAGGTTATTCTCCCAAATAAGGACTGCGGGACATTTCACTGATTTTGGTAATTATGCTTTTGTGGACTCTTAAGAAATCTTGAACATAAAAAAGTCTGAAAATGAGTAATGTCCATTTCAAAACAAAATGAATTACTTTAGGCATCTTTATATCTAAGGTATATATAGTGCCACATTGTGTCATTGGTATGAAGTTTAATGCATTTTGGTAGAACAGTGCTAAGGAATCAGAATTTTATTCATTGGTAAAAATGTAGGCAGAGAGAATCTTTCCATATATATGTAATTATGATTTAGGATATGAAAAATAATAGGACAGTGATGTAGTTATTTATCTCAAAGTCATTCCTTCCCTGACTTTTGAATTTAACAAAAAAACAAGGTTCTTTGTTTATCAAAATATCCTAAGAGCAGTCTCTGGTGTCTAGTGAAGTTGATCAACAGAATTTCCATATTCAAAAAGTAAATGTCAACTAAATAGAAAGGCCTTCTAAGTTTCTTTACACAAGATGTTATTAATTTTTTTGGTTACCTACTCATTTCCTAAAATGAATAAATTTTAGATATGCATACACACACACACACACACACACACACACACACACACACAAAGGGAGGAAAAACAGAGGGCAGAGGGAAAGGGGCAAAGGAAGAAGAGTTTAGAATTTTTGTATTTTAAATAGTTTATTTAAAATTTACAGTACTCAATTTTATTACCTTAAAAGTAAGTTTATATTACTCTTTCTCAGCCTTCAAGGCTCTTAATTTGAAAACCATGATCAGTATCATATAGCAAAAGTAAACAGAAGGCCCTACTTGTTACTGATTTCAAGATTTGCTCCAGAGGGGATCCCTGATATATGTATTGACCCTCACAACTGTGACCTTCTGTTTCCTATGTTACCCCAGTAAGCGGCTTTGTTTTTTGTTACTTTTTTGTCTTGTCTTGTTTTTATGTTTTGATTTGTTCCTACTTAACTTAATGTTAGTTTTTAGAAATATACGTCTTTCAGTGTCATACTGATTCTTTAAGGTGGGGCGGTATTTTAGCATAAGTGTATGGTTTCACATGTTTGCAGCAGGTTGTTAGATGTGTAATCCAGGACTCTTAGTATGTATGAAATGCTCATGTAACTAAATATATCAAGCATTTAAACTTATCTTACATATGTTTCTGAATCGAGATCTTTATCATTGCCTATATTTTATAATGTCTTTAGTAATGTTAGATTTATTCAGCAAAAAAGCTAAGTGTTTTTTTCTCCACTGAATGAGGAAATTGTCATGTTAATATGGCTTAAATTCATGTTTCTTTCTCCCTGGAATGTTGAGTGCTTAAAAAGTGATCTCAAATATTGTACTATAATGTTATAATATAGGAAGAATGCTGCAGTATAGTTATAGTAATTAAAGAGACTTTTAAAGAAAAAATATTATTAATTTAGAATATACATAATCTTAGTTTTAAAATTTGAATTTTTAACACTTCTGTCCTGTGTGAAAATGTGGAACTGTATTTTCTTTGATAAAATTTTCAAATGTAATGTGCCCAATTTTCACAAAATGAGAAAAACTAAATTGAAGTACCCTAATTTGAAAAATTATCTCATATAAAGAAACAGAGATTACTTGATTTCTTTTTTAAAAACATATAAATCATACATTTGTTGTGTTGTTTTATTTGGGCCAATAAATAAATACTTGCATGTATATATACATTAATAAAAGACTATTAATAGAAATGAAAATAGAAATGAGCTTTTCTTTGAGTTTGATTTTTCCAAATTCCTGGCCTACACCAACCATGTAAATACTTAATTTTTCCAAAGAAGATGGCAGTACTGATTGTTTTTTCTGTAATTATTATGATCTTTCCTTAAAAGAGCAATGTATGAAAACTATTTAGAAAAATGTGGTGGTTGATTAATCAGACTGATTACTTGATTCTAGTTTGAACCAAGGTAATAGATTAATTGATACTCCTTAAGGACTTTAAATATAGGACTCAAAAAATGTTACCAAATTAATGGCTAAGGTAATTTTGGAAAGTCTTGCTGAGGTAGTGATCATTTGAGAAATAGTGATGATTGTAGGATTAAGCTCCTAGTGATCTACGATCAGTGTTTTTACCTCTAGTGTTTTCAGCACAGTGACTGTTTCATAAAGTCTGTAAAGTCTATGTTTTTAATTTTTTTGAGTTGGGGTCTCACTCTGTTGCCCAGACTGGAGTGCAGTGGCACACTCACAGCCACCCCAGTATCTTAAAAAAAATAATCTGTTCCATTAAATCAGCTCCTCAGACATATAAGTTTCTCCAGGAACAGATCTCAGGAGTAGTCTAGTATTGGGATAATAACAACTAAATATTAGTTCTTCTAAACATTAGGGAACAAGGATTTTTTAAGCCAGTAAAAAACTAACTTTATTGTTTTCAACTTTTGTTTTTCTTTCATAAAATTGTCCAGAAGCACAACAAAAACGAATATACTGTAAGTTAGATTTTGGACTCTCTTTTTTTCTTTTTCACCCCCCCCCTCCAACACACACACACACACACACACACACACACACACACACACACACACGGCATCACTATGCATTGTGACAGATTCAACATTAAAATAATCTGTAAGCAGGATGTTCAGGACTTGAGTATTCATGATTTGATGTCTGGATGCTTTTTTTTTTTTTTTAGTATATAGGGAAATCAGGATAGGCGTTTGTCTATGCTGAGTATGTCGGAGAGATGAAGGTTTGATAAGATACTCATCAGTAGTGGTAGAGCACACATAGGGAACAGCTATCCTGGTAGTGAGGATGGGTGAATGCAGACTGTAGTTCTTTTCAAGCATATCTTTATCCCTCTCTGCTTTTGTTTTTCCTTTTTGTTGTTCTTTAAGAATGTGATGACCTTGCCTGGAACTCTTACCTAATCTTTCTTCAAGATTCATATAATATGTATTTATGTTGTAAAATAGTTTAACTTGTACATTTCTTGGCATTTTGCATATACATTCATCACGTTGAATTATAATCATTTGTTTACATGTCTGTGTTTTCTATTATACTGTAGGCTCCTGCAGCTTAGGTGGGTAGTATCTTATTTATATTTTTACCTCTAGTGTTTTCAGCACAGTGACTGATTCATAATAGATATATAATGAATGCTGGTTAAAAGAATGAATGAAAATATTTCACTTCATAGGATGTGACTATAATATAAGTATTGAAATACTATGGTTCTGTGAGGGACCCCTGTAAAGTCTATCTTTTTTATTTTTTTGAGTTGGAGTCTCACTCTGTTGCCCAGATTGGAGTGCAGTGGCACACTCACAGCCACCCCAGTGTTGACCTGCTGGACTTAGGCGATCCTTCCACCTCAGCCTTCCAAGTAGCCAGAACTACAGGCATGCACTCTCATGCCTGGCTAATTTTTTTGATTTATTGTAGAAATAAGGTCTCACCAAGTTGCCAGGGTGTTCTCGAACCCCTGGGCTCAGGCAGTCCTCTTGCCTCGGCTTCCCAAAGTGCTGGGATTTCAGGCCTAAGCCACCGCATCTGGCCAAGTTTATTTTTTAACTTTTAAATAATTATAAAACTATTTTTACGATTAAATGCCTGGAGCAATTACCTTTTCCCTCCAATTTTTTTTTCAGATTAAACTATATTTTTGTTAATGTGTAAGTACTCTGTGTTTTTGCTCAAATAGTAAAATAATACGAAGTGTATGAAGTGAAAAACCACCTGTAATTCTTTCCCTTGCAATGGACATTGTTTATTGTTTGAATGCATCCGTCCAAACTCCTTTTTTTTTTTTTTTTACATCTTTCTCTTATTTTTAACGTTTTATATACATAAGTCTTTTATAAAGATACTGCTTTGAAATCTTAAATTTTCACATTGTGAATCTACAACCTTATATGCAGAATGTACTGTGATAATTACAGGGGACATTTTTAGACCATAAGTTTAGCTATTTCCTTTTGAAATATATTTTTTCCCTTGCAAACCATTCCTGGTTTTCCTGATTCTTGATTGGTTATGTTTGTATTCCTCAAGATCCAGCACTGTTTTCGTCTTACTGTGCCCTCCTCTTGACATCCTCATCCATGTCTGTGACTTCAGTTACCAACTTTGTATGCGAGACCCCAAGTTAATAGTTCCAACTGAATTCATTATTCTGACATCCAGACCCATATATTTAGCTTCCTTCTTGATATACCTTTCCTGGGCTCCATGATAGTTCTTCAAGTCTAAAATTAAATGTATTGTATTCTTTATTTATTTATTCCTTCTCTGGCTAGTTTTCCCAGTTTTAGTCAACAATATCCTTCTGGATCGTTGTGCAACCAGAAAACTCTCCTACTCATTGTAACCGATCCATCAACAGCTGTCTCTTTATAGTGTTTTAAATTTGGATGTAAATATGGCTCTGTTTTGGACTTAGTTTCAATCTATTGATCTATTTGTCTCTCTTTACACAAACCTTACACTTTTAAGTAACTTTAGATTTATTGTTTTTCTGCCTTACACAGGGCTATTACTCACATCATTAATCTTACAGGTATTTTCAAACAATCTAGATGGACTTCAGAGTCTTCCTGCCACCTTCTGTTTGCACAGTCCCTTGGGAATTTTTTTAAGCATTGCATTAGATGTGCCAGTTACTTTGTGGAAAACTCCTGTCTCCCTGGTAGTGAGTCTCTCCATCCAGGGTTATGTTGTGCATCTCGATTTGCTATTGTGTCCTTCTAACGAGTCATACGCTTTCTACATCCAGGTTTTTCATGCTGCAGCAGGTTGGTGGGTTGCTGTTGTGCTGGGTTACTTTTGTTGTGGTTGGTTTTGATTTGTCTAGTGTTTAGCACCGTCCCTGTTGCATAATTCCATAAAGATTTATTGAAGTCCAAGCAATTTTTACTGTATAAGAGAGCTTTACTTTTTTAAAATCATGCAGTTCCTTTCATTTCATGATTAAAATTTTTTATTTGATTATCCTGGGTTTGTAGATGATATTGGTGCAAATCATAACTTTGTCTTCTTTTTAAAGTTGCTTCTCATTTTCTTACTTGACGTATTCGTGTATTATAAGCGCTATCTGGTTTTTTTTTTTTTTGAGTTGGAGTCTTACTCTGTCGCCCAGACTGGAGTGCAGTGTCCGCTCCCGGCCACCGCAGCCTCGACCTGCTGGGCTCCGGCGATCCTTCCACCTCAGCCTTCCGAGTAGCCAGAATTACAGGCACGCACTACCACGCCCGGCTCATTTTGATTTATTGTAGAGATGAGGTCTCGCAAAGTTGCCCAGGCGGGTCTCGAACCCGCGGGCTCAGGCAATCCACTCACCTCAGCCTCCCAAAGGCACGGGATTACAAGCTGAGCCACCGAGCCCGGCTCTTTTTTTAACCCTAATAAGTGCTTTGTTGAAGATTAAAAATTTTATTTTTTGCATGCTTAGTTTCTTTTTAACTGAGAAATGGGTGTTAATTTTTATCAAAGCTTTGCCACATTCAGTGAAATGTTATTATGATCTTTTCTCCGTTAGCTGACTTAGGCAATCAGTTAATAGATATTTCTAATGTTAAATTGCCCTTGTATTTTTGGAAATATTTCTTCTTGGTGTTGGATATTGTAAGCTCATTCCACTTGTACTGTCTTTGTTATGTTTTGCTTTTAGGATCATGCCAACATAAAATGAATTGGGACAGTTTCTGCCTCTTTTTTTTTTTGGTTATGGAACAGTTTAAATATAATAGAAATGATTAGTTCCTTGAGTATTTGTTAAAAATTACTTATATTCTAATCTGGTCAGGCGCCTTGATGGGGGTATGCACATAGTGGTGATAGAGGGAAGTGTTTGACTGCATGTCTAATCTGTCATAAAATTTCCAGCATGTTCAGGTATTCCTTAGATCACTGAATTGATTGTAGGAATTTGTCATTTCTTAGAAAACTATTGATTCAGTTTACTTTCTTTTTTATTTCATTTAGTTCTTCAAATTTGTTGGCATAAAGTTGAATATAATATACCATCCCCCCAGTGCTTAAAAAACCTTATATGTCTTTTTTCTTGTTACTAATAATATTAATATCCATTTTCTTGTTACTAAAACATTATTATATTTTTCCTTCCACTTGGTCAGCTTAGCAGAATGTAGTCTATCTTACTGAGCTTTTCAAAGAAGGAACGAGCTAGCTCATTTGCTTCCCTTTTTGCTCTTTGGCTTATTTTGTTTTTATGATCTTGAGAGAAGAATTTGCTCATTTACTTGTCATTTTAAACATTGTTTTACTATTTTTTTTGAACTGAATTCTTACTCTGTCACCCAGGTTGGAGTGCAGTGGCATACCCATGGCCACTGCAGCCTTGACCTGCTGGACTCAGGCGATCTTTCTGCCTCAGCCTTCCAAGTAGGTGTAACTACAGGTGTGCATCACCGTGCCTGGCTAATTTTTTGATTTACTGTCTGGTTTTAAACCCTGGGCTCAGGCAGTCCTCTCGTCCCAGCCACCAAAGTGCTGGGATTACAGGGGTGAGAGGCTAAAATGGTTTTACTTTTAACGAAGTGTTATTCTGTGGTTTTTCTTCTTTCTGTAGCTTTGCTAAAATGTTGTAGGTTTTTACATATATGTGTAAAAATGTATGCATATCAAATATGCTATGTGTATGAAGTTAATTTGCTTTGGTTAGCTTTTAGTCTTTTCATTATAAAATAGAACACAGACACAGAAAACCACTCAAAACAAATGTATGTCTTGGAGAATTCTGAGGGAAGCTTGCTTATGGTTATTGTTTAGGTCGAGAACCAGAGCTCTTCCAGCCACTGCAGAAGCCCTTCCATGTGCTGCCCTCCCAGCCCCTTCTCCCTCCAGGAGTCACTGTTGTTCTGACTTCCAGAACGTGCTTCTGTTTCTATATGGCTTTCTCACGCAAGTGTGCATCTGGAGACACTGTAGCGTCTCCATTTTTAAAAGCTGCATTTGCCTCTTAAGACTTTGTTGTTCTTTAGTTTCTCCCTGTAACTCCTTCTGTTCTTTCCAAGTGACTTAGTGAGGAACCTGTGTTGTTTGACCTGTTGAGTTCCCTGCTGTCTTGATTTTGCTGATTCTGTACTCATGGTGCAATGAAACATTTTTTTCCTATATTTTCTCCAAGTTGGCAGATAGAGGCAGTGTTTAATTGGATTTAGGCGTGATCTCTTGGGTGAGTTTATAAGTGCTATTGTGTCCTCTCACCAGGAGGTACATAATCTCTCTCTTTCATTTTAAATGTTGACATCCAGTGATGCTCAAAACCTGGACCCATTAACTCACCGTGCCATTTGTTATACAGCATTTTTGTTATATAAACTATCTAGAAATGAAATTTGTTTCAATTTCTGATTATCCAACAATTTCTTTTTTGTTAAAAGATTCTGTATTTGTATTGTGGTCGGTGAATGTGGACTCTATGTTTTTGCAACATATTAACATTATTTTTGTCTCTTCTTATACGTATTTGCAAATTTGCAAGTGTCCCACGGTGTTTGTAAAGAATGTCTTCTTTTGCTTGTCACTTAAATATTTTATATTTATGTAGCTATTAAATGTCAGATCAGATTTATCAGATTGGTCTGTGCTCTTATTTATTTATTTCTGCCTGATCAGCCAAGTCCTTTAGGATGGTTTGGAGTGTAGCTATCACTGGAGGCCTGAACGTCACATGGGTTGTTTTCTTGTTTTGTCTGTTGACAATTATCCAAGTAAAAATGATGACTCTTTGAACTAAGGCATCAAGGATAGAAAGTAGGTGATAGACCCTAAAATGTTTAGAAAGTAGATATGGAAAACATGAGGGGTAAAGGAGTTTAGTTTCTGTTTTGTGAGAAAGGGCTCAGAGTGTGATTAAACACATGCTTTGCATGACAGGGATTGGTAAATTCTTGCCCATGGCCAAATCTGGCCTGCCATCGATTTTTGTACAAGTCACAAACTAACAGTGGTTTTATGTTTTAAATGGTTTTAAAAAGTCAGAAGAGGAGTGCTGTTTCTTGGCATATGAACATTATATGAGTTCAAATTTGTGTTCATAAATAAAGCTTTATTGTAATACAGCCATGCTCACTAGTTTACAACAGAGTTAAGTAGTTGTGACAGCGACAGTATAGCCCACAGAGCCTAAAATATTTACTAACTAGTTATTTTTCCGAATAAATTTACCAACACTTAGCTGAGAACAGCCCCCTTTTTCTTCACATTCTCATTCCCATTCAATCTTGCGTTTATAATAAATAATTTCTTGTGAGATCCTTATATATTTCCATATATTACTGTATGAGTTCACCCCTGTTCATGACTATTAATTTTTGACCACATTGAAATCCATTTCCCATGCAAGT
Source organism: Tarsius wallacei (assembly GCA_963574415.1). Lineage (NCBI taxonomy): Eukaryota > Metazoa > Chordata > Mammalia > Primates > Tarsiidae > Tarsius > Tarsius wallacei. The sequence continues at coordinate 28,354 of CAUYQG010267269.1, forward strand.
TTTTTCTGGCCTTTTATGTGTGATTATTGAATGCTTTTAAACTAGAAGTTCATTTAATATTAACTATGCTATTAAATCAGTGGCTTTTCCTAAATGCTATTTAGATAGTCTTGGCCATTATTACTATTAAGTTGTAATTTAAGGTGATAATTTCATATTGTACTGTGAGATTATGTTTGTGTTTTCCATAGAGATCTCCTTATTTCCATAAACTTAAATTGCAATTTAAATAAACAAATCAATTGTTAAAATCATTCTGAGAGCAGATTCTCTCAGGTTTTGGAATTTTTTTGAGGATTACATTTTCTTATAAAGTCGTAAGTTGTTGTTGTTTGTTGGCACTATAAAATAGAATTGCAGCAAAACAAGGGTTATTCATAAAGTCCATTTTGTTAATATGTATGTAGGTAGAGGGAAGGATTTGGCTGTGGTAACCATGGAAGTGGGTTACTCTAATCTGTAAGAGACAGGCTTTGCATCCTGGGAATTTCCTATGTTTTCATAACATAGTTGTGGTGGGTAATCAGAAAGTGAGGACTGACCCATCCTTAGCAATTCAGGATCCTTCTGTTTTGCTTTTGTGTGTAACTGTCTTTCTCTGTGTCTGCATCTTGTCTGTCTGACTTAAATTCTGATATTCATGTCCTGACAAATTATAAAATGTCAATTTTTGATATTTTAATTTTTTTCATCTTCCTATAGCTGTTGTTTGTGCTCAGATACAAAGAATGCCAGAAGGAAGACCACTAATGGAAGTAGCCATGAAAGCAAGCAAAATATGTTGCTGTTATAATGCTTGTTAGCAGCAGAGCGCATTGTTAAACTTTATATTTTTATTTGGAAGAGTGGTGTATTGGCACACAGACTTCTTATTCTCATCAAGTACGTGAATCCAAATGGAATGTTAATTGATGTAAGCCATTGTGTTTGTCAAAGCAGCTCTGGGAACAGGGAACATACCACTCTGTTCTCATTTTTAAAATACACAGGTTCCATGACTATCCTGTTTTTTTTTGTTTTTTTTAGTTGGAGTCTCACTCCGTCGCTCAGACTGGAGTGCAGTGGCTGCTCCCGGCCACCGCAGCCTCGACCTGCTGGGCCTCCGGCGATCCTTCTGCCTCAGCCTTCCAAGTGGCTGGAACTACAGGTGCGCTACCACACTTGGCTAATTTTTTTGATTTATTGTAGAGATGAGGTCTCGCCAAGTTGCCCAGGCGGGTCTCGAACCCACGGGCTCAGGCAATCCACTCACCTCAGCCTCCCAAAGCGCGGGATTACAGGCTGAGCCACCGAGCCCAGCCAAGAACTCTTTTTATAACTGAATAAGATAACCCAAGATAACAAAAGATTTTAATAAATATAAGATGTAAAAGTGGCCAATATGCAAAAAAAAGTTACCAACAACTTTAGTCATCTAGGGATTTTCAAATTAAAACAACACTCACATTAGGATAGCTAAAATTTTAAAAGACCGATGACCCAGCAATCACACTCCTAATTATCTCCATAATCATACTTAGTATCCAGATAAAGACAATGCCAAAGTCATACTTCCACTTAACATGGTATAATGATCCTGCATACAATCGAAAGTATAACAATGCTTTCACCAAAAGAGGATTCAAAGTGTTCCCTCTCCACTTTTGATTTCTTGTAACTTCATACTGCAATATAATTTTTTTTTTTTTTTTTTTTTGGATAAAGCTATATGATTTCAACATGGATGGCCAGGACCATGCAATATAAATTTAACTAATATTAATACATCCCCATTTGTGTAGTAGCAACTGAATTTCCCGCTTATTAGCCAGGATCAGTCACCCCAGCCAGTACAGAAACTCCCTGCTTTGCCTGTTGATTCAGAGGCATGAAAGGCCCAAAGTGGCCAGGTGATGGTTTCAACTTCTAATTCAATGGAAATGTTGTTATGTCTCCTGGTAGAAGCATTCTTTTGTTTGGAACCAAGACCTCTAGATCAGAAGAGCTTCTGACTATTCCCCCTTCCAGGCAAAATGAACCACCAAGCACACTGCTCAGAGTTCTGCCAACTGGGATACTTTACGTCACCGTTGTTCTTCAAAAATGTCCCAGAAAGGCAGCTGTCCATTTTCATCTAGCACTTGCATATGTTGCAGAACCATAAAACCAGGACTGAGTTTTCTTTTTTTCAGTCAACTGGTCATAAGGAATGCCCCATGAGGCAGCCTATAGGTGTGGGCTGGGAGTGAGAAAATACTGTAGCAGGAATAGAGATCATGGGCATTTGGGCCACTTCCTCATGCAATTTACTTGTGCCTTCAGAGCCCAGTTGAGCTCAGTTTGAGCCCAGTTGAGCTCAATCTCATATGTACCACTTCAACTTGATAATGAAGTGTTCCTGTGTATAAAGGGGACGTTAAAAAAAAAACAATTTATTTATTAAAGATTGTGCATTTATTCTTACATATTTAAACTTCAGTCACCTTCGAAGTACTCGCCATTTGATGCAATGCAACCATAAGACACCTTTCCCGCTGCTCAAAACAGTTTTTGAACTCATCTATTTTGATGCCTTTTAGTGCTTCTGCCATTTTTTGTTTCATCTATTCCACATCAGCAAAAGGTTTCCCTTTGAGGACTTTTTTTCATTTGGGGAAACAAAAAAGTTGCTTGGCGCGAGATTGGTTGAATAGGCAGGGTGGGGTACAGGGGTCATGCTGTTTTTTGATCAAAAACTACTGAACAAGCCGGGCTCGGTGGCTCAGCCTGTAATCCCGCGCCTTGGGAGGCTGAGGTGAGTGGATTGCCTGAGCCCGCGGGTTCGAGACCCGCCTGGGCAGGCGAAACCTCATCTCTACAATAAATCAAAAAAATTAGCTGGG
>CAUYQG010267274.1:0-22958 GCA_963574415.1 Tarsius wallacei
TTAGGGTTCATGTTATGTTGTTCATATTTAGGTGTTTTTCTTATCTAGGCCTGTCCTCAGTTTCCAACATTTCCTGGTGCCAAAGTTTTAACATTAAATCTTTGAGAGTTTTGTTTGTCGAACAGTTAATAGTACACCCTGATAGGGTGGTTTCAATGGCGGGTAATTGTTTTGAGACTTGGGTCGTCATGTTCCCGCTAGTTACATTTTGTTCCTGCTGAGATGCAGGGTGTTTTTGAACATTTGGTAACTCATGACTTTTACCATCATTGCCTTCTGTGGGTTTGTGCACAAAGTTTCCTTCCCAAACTATGAATAAGCATACTATTCCTATAAGACTTATGCAAAAAAATATAATGGGAACATGGAGGCTGCCATGAGTTGGAGAACAGTCATGCAGAACTTTCCTCAAGACTTGCCATGCATGCGGAATCGCCCTGGGGCCTTGCCTCTCCAGAAAGGTGTCTTCATTCGGTTCCCATGCTGATTCCCAGATTGTCATGGCCCCCACCAGGCTCAGACAATCTTCCCGCCTTGGCCTACCAATATGCTGGGATTACAAGCATGAGCCACCATTCCTGGCATACAATTCATTTTGAATTAATTTTGTGAGGAGTGTAAGGTCTGTGTCTAGATTATTAATTTTTTGCCTATGAATCTGTAGTTGTTCTGCCACCATTTGTTGAAAAGAATGTCTTTTTCTTGCTTTTGCTTTTATCAAAGATCAGTTGATAATATTTTTATGGCTCTATTTCTGGGATCTGAATTTTGCTCCATTGATCTATTTATTCTTTTTCCAATATCACACAATCTTTTTTAGCTTTATAGTAAATTCTTGAAGTCAGGTAGTATCAGTCTAACTTTGTTCTTTTCTTACAATATTGTTATGATTATTCTGAATCTTTTGCCTCTCCATTTAAACATTGACATCAGTTTGTCATATCCACAAATAACTTCCTGTGATTTGTATTTGGATTTCACTGAACCCATAGATTAAGTTGGGAAGAACTGACATATTGACAATATTAAGTCTTTTTATCGATGAGCATGGACTATTTCCCCATTTATTCTTATTTGATTTCTTTCATCATAATTTTGTAGCTTTCCTCATGTACGTTTTGTCCTATTTTGTTAGAATTATATGCAAGTTTTTTACTTTTGGTGTTAATGTAAGTGGTATTGTTTTTAAATATCAAACTTTATTGTTTATATATAGAAAATTGATTGAATTTTATATATGAATTGTGTCTCCTATCATCTTGCTATAATCACTTATGACTTGCAGGTGTTATTTTGTAGATTCTTTAGAACTTTATCCAAAGACAATCATGGTATCTGTGAACAAAAATACTTTTATTTCTCCTTTTCTAATATGTATATTTTTATTTTATTTTATTGTCATATTGCATGTCTTAGTTCATTCAGGCTGCAATAATAAATTATCATAAACTGGATAGCTTATAAACAAAAGAAATATATATGTCACAGTTGTAGAGGTTATGAAATCCAAGATCAAGGTGCCAGAAGATTCAGTGTTTGGTGAGAGCCCATTTAATGATTCATGGAGAGTCGTCTTTTTACTGTGTCCTCACATAATAGAAGAAGCAAATACGCTTCCTTGGGCAGATAGATAGATAGATAGATAGATAGATAGAGAGATAGATAGAGAGATAGAGAGATAGATAGAGAGATAGATATCAATTTTTTTTTTCTTTTTAGCTGGAGTCCCACTCCATCGCCTAGGCTGGAGTGCAGTGGCACACTCACAGCCACCCCAGCATCTACCTGGTTCCAGTGATCCCTCTGCCTCGGCCTTTCAAGTATCCAGAACTACAGGCATGCACTACCACACCAGGCCAATTTTCTATTTATTGTAGAGACAAGGTTTCTCCAAGTTGCCTGTCGGAGTCCTGCTCCAGAGGGTTCACGGGGACCTGGGAAGGAGGTGTGACAAGGTGAGGGAAGAGTCGAGACCAGAGTTTCTTCAGGCACTCTGGCAAATTTTCATAGGCCAGATATCATTTATTTATAGTAAAATCACACTCATGAATTTGTCACTTTGTGGTTATACAGTCACAAGCTGACGTCATTTCTTGATTACAGTCACTGTACATTTCCACAAAAAATTCTTACATGGTATAATTTCAAAGCTAATGATTAATACATATTGCTTAAAAAGTCAAAGCCTAAAACTTATTTTTGTGGTTGTCACCATTACCACATACTAAACTCTTAACCTTACTAACTTAACCTTATATCTATAAAATTTATGAAACTTATCTTACTGTAAGCTAAGAAATCAAAAAGTAAAAATTAAGCTAAGAAATCAAAGGTAAAAAGGGTATAAATTTAAACGTGATTGTTTACCAAACTCTATCTCTAATGGCTTAACACCTTAAATTCTAACTATTTAAGCAAACATTTTTTAAAGGTCAAATAAAGCTGTCAATTATATCTGGTCTCACATCTTCAATATAGCAATAACTGCACTTTATTCTTTTGACATACTCATTATATATATATATATATATATATGACATCTGGCTATCTTTTGGGCTTTTGGCATAAGACACCAGGATGGGCTGTTATGTTTAATTCTTTCCCATAGGGGCAAGGTATTCCAATTTACTCTTTTGCCGCCAATCCAGGCCCATCTAACCAAATCATCAACATATGCACCTGTATAAGGAAGAGGAGGATCAAGCGAAGATAAATTTTCCATACTACTTTTGCCTCTAGGGGCCCACCAAATTCTGTCACTAAGTTTATATCCTACATGAGAACCTGCTTTTACAGTAGGCAGGGGCTTCACATTATTATTTTTATTTCTTAATGCTTCTGATTTATGACTAGATGGGGGATAGTGAAATCTGAAATTACTTGTTTGTGTAGGAGTCTCAGTTTCAATCATTTCTCGAAACCATGATTTTAATATAAAATCCTTACAAGTTTCATTTGCCATGCAGTTAGTAATGCACTTTTTATCAGGAACTGTTACAGCAGTTGATCTTGTAACTTTCTGGGTCATGGTGATATTTTCTTTCATTATTTGCACTTCCTGAGACATAGCCGGCATTGAGACATTAACTTCATTATGACTGACATTGAGAACATTGTTATCCTTGACTTTAGGCACAATGTTTTCTCCCAGGGGGAGGCTGATATACACATTATTCCCGAGAAACCCAAGCATAACATTATAATGGCGATAACCAGGCGACTATGAGTCACAGGGTAGCCATGAAGAACTTTCCTCAAGACTTTCCGTGGGGCTTTGCCACACACATGAAACCCCACTGGGGCTTTGCCTTCCAGAGGGTGTCTTCATTCAGTTCTCATGTTAAGTCCTGGATTGTCATGGCCTCCACCACCATTGTACTATGCACATAAGAGATTACCAAACAAAAGAATGTTGCTTCATTGCCCCAAGCCTTATAACCAGATCTTTCCTCTTGTCTTTCCAAATATGAGGGAATTCTTCTAAGGGGTTCAGAATAAATAACCGTAAATCACTTTTGAGTTTCAGTCTCCCAAGCAATGGGTCTCATGATTTTTCGACAATTAATGAAAACTAGCTGTGCCTTCCCATAGTTCCTCTGCAGGAGGCTGAATGGAAGAGTACGAGAGTGAGAAACAACAACGACGTTTTTACAAATTGCATTTTTTTCCTCCAAGTGCAGCTGACCAGGAAAATTTTGGCATCAATACTAATTTCCAACTAAAATACAGTGCATATCAAGGATTTTTGCTTCTGAGTAATATAAAATAAGGTTAATGCTCCCACAAGCAGCCAGGAAAAAGTCAGACACATTTAGAAGTTGCATATTTGAAGGTTTGAATGAGCTGTAAAATTATGAAAACTGGATAGACTAAAATTCTAGAAATAAGAGAAAAGTTGCAAAATGAGAGAGAAAACAGCATTTGTACCAATGCCAGGGCCCTAATTAAATAGCGATGACCAACTGCTGATGCAGGGAAAAAAACTATTACTGAGGGGGGAAAAAACCACAAAATTTTTGAGGTTAGGTGGGCTGAATGCGGAGATTTGAGGAGCCATCATCACATGAATTGTTCCCACTATAAGACACTTCTGCACTCTTAGACTGTGTAGGAAGCTTCACCACCCACCTGAAAATACCTGGGAATAGCAGAGGAGCTTCTTGTGTTCCCATGATGTTTGGGAAACAAAGACCTAAGATAAGAATTGTCTTGTGTCAAGCACGGTGGCTCATGCCTATAATCCCAGCACTTTGGGAGGCCGAGGTGGGAGGATTGCCTGGGCCCGCAAGTTCGAGACTAGCCTGGGCAACTTGGCAAGACCTCATCTCTACAGTAAATCAAAAAACTAGCCGGGCATGACGGCATGTGCCTGTAGTTCCAGCTACTTGGAAGGCTGAGGCGGAAGGGTCGCCGGAGTCCAGCAGGTTGAGGCTGTGGTGGCTGGGAGCATGCCCCTGCCCTCCAGCCTGGGTGACAGAGTAAGATTCCAACTGAAAAAAAAAAAGAATTGAGAATTGCCTTGAAACAAAACAGGTGAGTCGTAGAGGGAGTGGTGAATTGGCGTGGAGCACTTACGATCATTTTTACCAAGAAAAACTTAAAATCCTGGGTACTGCCGTGAGATGCAAGACTGGACTCTCAGTCTTTGGAAGAAGCCTCTGCTGCAAGACAGAAAAAGACCTGGTGTGCATGGTGAGAAAGTTAGAAAGTTAAGCTCAAAAGCAGCCAGTTTTCCACTTCGTGTATATGTAAAATTTAAAACTGTGTAGAATGGAAGCATAAAGAGGTAACTTTACATTCTCAAAAAGAAGAACTGATTCTTCCATTGTCTTAGAAAGTTCAAGAGACAAAAACCTGTCAAACTCTCAACTGAAGACCTAGAAGGCTACAACCTAGGAACACCAATCAATTAAAGGAAGACTGAGATTTAGCAAAACTGCTACAGTGTTTAGACTCAGCCTAGTCTCTAATTGGATTGAGGTGATCAGTTTTAATATATTTGTACAATAAAGTGGCTTAGCCTCTTTGATGGATAATAATAACCTGAAGCACCTATGACTTATAAACTGTTTAGAATACAGTCTAAAAGGAGTTATAGACATTGAAAGAAGCAAGATCATAGAATCAACAGTAAGAGAAACAAAACAGAAGATAGGGACAGAGTCACAGATTATTTAGATATTAGAATTAGCACACAAGAAATTTAACTATAATAAATACCTTCAAGAAACTATGTAAGATAGATGATGCAAATAAAATAAGGAACTAAATAAAAATATTTTTAAATCTAGAAATAGAAAAATATAATATTTGCAATTGATTTTTCTAGTGGATGAATTTAAAAACCGTTTGAATATGTCATAAGGAAAATAATTTACTTAGTAGACAGGATAATAGAAAATACTCTTGCTGAATCTTGAGTAGAAGCAATAATAAAATAAATAATGGAAAATCGCAAAATAGAGAAGACACAAGTAACTAAAATTAGAAATGGAAGTGGAACATTTATAGAAAAACACAAATTACCAATCAGGCTCAAGAAAAAATAAAAAATCTGAACAGACACATAATAAGTAGAGATTGATTCAATAAAAACAAACGAACAAACAAAAGACACCCAACAAAGAAAAGTCCAGGACAATGCGGCTTTGCTGTTGAATTTTACCAGTCATTTATAGAATACACCAATTTTTTTTCAAAACACAAAAGCAGAGGGAACACTTCTTAATTCAAGCTACGACACACTGGTACCAACACAAAGATATCAAAAGAAAAAAAATGAGAGATCAGTGGTTCTTATGAATATAGATGCATAACAAAATGCTAGTAAACTAAATTCAATAGCTTATTAAATGATGATAATGATGTATCTATTTATTTATTTTGAGTTGGAGCCTCACTCTGTCTCCCTGGCAGAAGTACAGTGGCACGCTTACAGCCGCTTCAGCCTCAACCTGCAGAGCTCAGTCAATTCTTTTGCCTCAGCCTTCCAAGTAGCTGGAAATACAGGTGGTACCATCATGCTTGGCTAATTTTTTGATTTATTGTAGAGACAAGGTCTCACCAAGTAGCCCAGGCAGGTCTTAAATCCTTGGGCTCAGGCAATCTTCTTGCCTCCATGTCCCAAAGTGCTGGGATTACAGGTGTGAGCCACCATGCCTGGCCTAAAATGACTACAAACCATGACTAGGTAGAATTTATCCCAGGAATGCAAGTGTTCAATATAGGAAAAGAATCATTGTATTTACAAAGAGGGTGGAGATAGCACATATCCTCTCAGTTGACTCAAAAAAATTATTTGACAAAATTCTTCGTGTTAAAAAGAGTTTGAAAAACTAAGACTGAAAGGGATTTATCTCACATGATAAGCAACGTTTATAGAAAGTCACAGCTAACATAGTACTCAATAATGACAGTCTGCAAGCTTTTTCCCTGCTATTAGTAGCAAGACGAAGATTCCCACTTTTACTAACGCTATTCAACATTTTACTGGAAGCTCTAGCCAGAGCAATTGGACAGGGAAAAGAAATAAAAGTGATCAAAATTGAGAAAAAATTAAATAAAACTATCTCTATTAACAAATCAATGATGCTACATGGAGACAATCCCAAAGATTCCATAAGAAAACTACTAAAGTTAATAAACAAAGTCAGCACTGTTTCAGAGTATAAAGTGAACATGGAAAGATCAGGTGTGTTTCTGCTCAACTGCCATGAACAATTTGAAAAGAAATCCAGAAAGTAATTATATTTATAATATCATCTAGAGCAAATTACTTGGAAATAAATTCTGTGAAAGAGGTGAAAAATATGCACACAAAGAACTATAAAAAAAGCCTAAAGAAATGGAAAGATGTCATGTATTCATGAATGGGAAAATTTACCATTAAGACACAAAATATCCATCAAATTTCCTATAGCATTTTTTTTTGCAGAAAAAGAAAAGCTATTACTTAAATTTATGTGAAATATTGAAAAAAAGGACAAAGTTGAAAGATTTGCTTTCATGCTTTAAAGAATATAAGTGGAAATAATCACAACAGTGTGATACTGGCATAAGTAAAGACATGAGACCAATGGAACAGAATCGTAAGCCCAGAACTAATGCCATTCATCTACAGCCACTTGATTTTTGACAAGTGTGTCAAGTCTATTTAATGAGAAAAGAATTGTCTTTTCAACAAATGGTATTGGCACAACTGGACTTTCCTATGCAAATGAATTTAGTTAAATATCTACCTCATACCATAAATAACAACTAACTAAACATGAATGAGTGACCTAAATACAAGAGCTAATTCCATGTAATGCTTTTGAGAAAATATAGGGGTAAATGAATCTTCATGATCTTGAATTTGGTAATTTTTTGATATGATACCAAAACCACAAATAAAATAATTAAATAAATAATAGATAAATAGGATTTTATTTAAAAAATTAAAAAAACTTTTGTGCATCAAAGATCATTACCAACAAATTTAAAAAGCAATCTGTAGAATGGGAGAAGACATTTAATATTCATATATCTGATAAGAGTTGAATGCCAGAGTGTGTAAGCAATTCTTACAAGTAAAAACAAAAAGATAAACAGCTCAATTTTAAAACAGGCAAAGACATGAACAGACATTTTTCTAAAGAAGATATACAAATGATCAATAAGACATAAAAAGATACTCAACATCCCTAGTCATTAAAGAAATTTATGTCAAGACCATGCAACATCACTGTACACCTACTAGATAGTTATAGTTAAAAGGAGAAGAAAAGAATGAAGAAAAAAATGTTGGTGAACACGTGGAGAAATTGGAACTCTCTTGTATTCCTGGTGGGAATGTAAAATGTAGCTCATATGGGAAACAGTTGGGCAGTTCCTCACAAACACAGACTCATGACATGACCCAGCAGTTCCATTCCAAAGTATAATACTCAAAGGAAATGAAAACAGGTACTCAAACAGATACTTGTATGCAGCACTGTTCAAAATAACCAAAAGACAGAAAAAACTCAAGCATCCCTGAACAAATGAATGATTAAACAAAATGTAATATACAAATGCTAGAGACTAGCATTTGGCAGTAAAAAGGAATAAGATTCTGATATATACAACAATATGGATAAATCTTGAAAACACGCTAGGTGAAATAAGTCTGTCACAAAAGGTCAAATATTGTAGAACTGGCAAATTAATAAAGACCCCAAATAGATTTGAGGTTACCAGAGAAAAGGGGAAGGGGATTGGGGGAGAAGAATTAACCCCCCAATCGGAAATCAGTACAGAGTTACTAATTACAGTAAAAAAAATAAAAAATACGCCTTTAAATATTGCCAGTGTAATATAGCACCTTAATAGAAAATGGGAAAAGATAAAACTAAAGTGTTCAAAGATACAGTGAAAGAAATTAATAGAATTCAGCAAACATTTATGCTAAAAAGTAGAAATGAAATGAATTTTCTAAATCTTAGAAAATGTGTCATCAGAAACCAAAAATTGCAGCAAATAATTCTTAATGAGAACATAAAAAAGCTTTATTTCTGGTAAGTTATCTAATATCACCACTTCTCCTTATCTTTATCATTTTACTGGATAGCTCATCCAGTGAAGGAAAACAACCACGACAACAACCACCACAACAAAACCACAAACATTGTAAAGAATAAAAGCATTTGTATTTTTACATGACATAATTTTTCATGTGAAAATTCAAAAGAGTTTACAATCAATTATTAGAACTGATAGCATATATTTCTGAAGAATTGTAAGTGGATTCCAACTGTATATGAAAATGTGAAGAGACCAATGTTAAATAAAACAAAAATTTTGTTAAAAGAAGGCTTTTTAAACTGGCAAATATCAAAACCTATGATAAAGTAACAGTAATTAAGACAGTGTGTTATTGGCCAAGAAACAGAGTAATACACTTGCAGAAATATTATTCATTTTTGAAAGTTATATAGGAGTATAGTGAGTAGCCAATTGTCCTTTTTAACAAACTGTGCTAAATCAATGGGATATTCATTGGAAAAGAATATGTATGGGTCTTGGTTCTTATCTCACTTCATACTAAAAATAGTAAATTTTAATATATTTTGGATACGTAAATTTGAAATGTAAAATAATAATGCTTTTTGAAGAAAACACAATTACTTTTGTGATCACAGAATATGAAAAGATTTTTTAAAGCACAATGAATGTCAAATGAGAAGGAAAAGTGAATAAATTAGGACATATTAAAATTAGTTGCTTGTGTTTTATTTCTTATAACAGATGTCAAGCGTCATTATTTATTTTAAAATCCACCACTAGAGTAGGTTAAAAACAAAGATGAAAAGGACAAAAACACACTGTATAAAGAGCACCTGTATGTCAATAAGGAAATTGTGGAGAAGCATCAGAAAGTATTAAATAGATGAAATCTAAACAAGACAAAAGAAACACGAAAATATGGTCAGCTTCATTTTAAGGGAAATGAAAACGAAAGCCTAAATATACATGTCCTAGTGTTAACCAGGATATAGAGTGTCTAGAACTCTCAAGTTGATGGTGAGAATGTCAACTGGTTCACAAACCTTTGAGAAAAATTGAGCAGCATTGATTAAAGTTGAACAAATCATTTCAGCCATGTTGAAGGAATTGGTGTCAGACTGCCTTCTGACTGTAAGTAACAAAACGAGCAAAATACATGAAGCCACCATTTTCCAGAATTGAACGACAGTAGTTGAAGACAGCAATCTCTCTGGGGACATTTCCTGATCATGGTAGGTAGGTTCTCTGCTGACCTGAGCTGACAGTTGGCCAGTGCACATGCATGACAAGACTATGTGAGGCCTTCCAGAGGAAGTTTACAGAAGGATTGTGTCCCGAATGGAGAAGCCAGAAATCAAGCGTTGAAAGGAATCATTAACATTACAGCTTCTATAGAGTGCGGAAATCCCTTTAACGCCTCATGCTACATTTGAGGTGCCAGAAAGACCACAGTTAAAGACTAAGGACAATGCCCAGATTAAGAAGTGTGTTAGATTTGACTTAACAAAAGTTAACATTAGGCCTCAACAAGATTCACAGGGAATACTGACTTTTGAGTTTGTATCCTGTCAAAGATACATACTATAGACATCAGACTTTTTACAGTTCTCCACTAATTTAAATATTGCTTTAGATATTGAGTGAAAAGCATAGAATCAAGCCTACGGTAGTTTAAGATTATTAACCAGTAACTGACCCGCCTCCTAAAAACAGCATCTCTCTTCAGTGGAAGAATACATATCATCCAAAATATCTAGCAAGCAATAAGCTTTGCTATATATACATAAAGCAACAAAAACTCCTCTTAGTATCAAGACATAAATGAAGTCAAAATAAAAAAAATAGACAAACTGTCAAACCTTGCATTAAGTACAAAAAATATTTTAAAGCAGCTATTGTAAATGTGTTTGAGGATATAAAGATAAGCATAATTTTAATGAACTAACAGTTGGAAACTCTCAGGTAAGAAAACATAAGAAATAGCAATAAGGAAATTTAAAAGAGAGCAGTAGTTAAAGAAAAGAATTACAGAGCAGAATTATGTGATCTTTGATGAGAGAGGGAGATGTCTAAAGATAGATTAATAGAAATTATACAATTTAAAGAACAGAGAAATTTGATTTGAGAAGAATGAGCAGAGCCTCAAGAATGTTCGGAACAATATCACATAGTATAGAGGTCATCAATGAAAAAAGGAAGAAAGCATATGGAAACATCATGCAAAACAAATCTCAAATTTAAGTAAAAGCATTGACTTAAAGGTCCCAAAATCTAACCAAACTTCAAACAAAAATAAACATAATAAGAAATAGATAGGGAATGGAGAAGGAAGGAAGTGGAGACAGAGGGAGATAAGTAGGGAAGGAGAGATTTAAAAGAGGAGGAAGAGTTGAGAAGGAAAATGAGCCAGGAGTGAAGGAAGGAAGGACGGAAAGAAGGAAGGAAAAGAGGGAGGGAAGGAGGGAGGAGGAAAGGGAAAAATAAAATCCAGTGACATAATAGTAGACGTGTTGAGATCAAAGATAAAAAAATAATGTTAGTACGTTAATCAGAGAAAAAAGATACATTATATGCAGAGGAGCAATGATATAGACATTCTAACTAATTTCTCACAGAAACTATAGAGCCCAGACAATAGAATAACATCCTTGTAATACCCAAAGAAGAAAATAAATCCGAATTTTATATCCAGTGTAAATGTATTTCCAATGTGAGTTATTTTCTGGAAAGAAAAAGCCTGAGATATCTTTTCCATGACTCTACACAATGAAGAATGGTAAAAGCTGTTTTTAGAGTTGAAGGGAATGAATTTACAGGAAAAGATCACTGAAAATTATGAAATTTTGATTAATGCCAAAAGATGTGTTTTTGCTCTTTTCATAATTGCCTAAAAAGAGGTCTTTAAGGCAAAAATAATAATAGTAACAATGTATGGTGTTAATGTTATACCATTAGAAATTTGCAGTGAATAAGAAACTAGAATTGTAATCAATCATGAAATTTCGGGTGTAAATTGGTCACATGAGGTAGGCTGGAATAAAAGAAGGCGATACATTGCTGGAACTAAGTCAACCACCAGGGCAACCCCTGCCTGCCACCTGATTTGCATATGTGAAAGAACAGAAAAAAAAATAGATACCGCTGAGATGAGGAGGGATGCTTTAAAGTAAGTCTAGGTCCTTGATAAACTGGTGTGTGGTAATATTGCTGTTTTCCTATGGAAATTTTAGATGAGAAAGTGTTTTATGATCATCACTGATGCCCCAGGACACAGAGATTTTATACAATTCTAATTTACAGACACTTCTCAGGTTAACAGAACTGTTTTGGACTGTTGGTGCTGCAGCTGTTGATAAAATTGAAGCTGGTTTTCCAAAATTAACAGACCCAAAACTATGCCCTTCTGGCTTACACAGAGGGTCTGAAACCATAAGTATAGATGTTAATAAAATCAATCCCACTGAGCCACTCTTACAGTCTTAAAGATACAAGGAAATTGTCACGGAAGTCAAAATCTACATTAGGAAACTGGGCACAATTGTAACATTATTTATATCATCTGCGCCAATTTCTGGCCAGCATGGTAAGTACATTCTAGAGCCAAACTAACATGTCTTGGTTCAAGGGCATGCCAGTGTGCCCTGCTTGAAGCTCTGGATTGCATTCTGGCATTAGCTAGTTAAACTAGCTTTAGAATCGGCCTTGGAATCAGACTTTTAGGTGCTTGCAAAACTGGTGGCATTTTTACGGTTCTTACAAACTGAGTGAAAATAAACCTTTTTTTCCCATCTTTTAAATTGTTTGTTATTTATTTGTCTATTATTTGTTTATTTGCATTCAACACCAAAATTTCCCATGGAGTTGCAGGGGAAAAGATATATGCTAGAGCTGTCCACAGTCTGTTTCTGGTGCTCCATCTGCTGAAACTTGGTGATGAGAATTCGCTATTTCAGGGTTAACAAGAGTTTTCAGGACGGGAAGTGAGGTGTTCTTACCTATGTCTAAGTAAAGGAGAGAGATCATCACTAAATATTGCTTTTCATGTTGAGTGACTACGGTCCTATTTTATAAGGACCAAAGTTCTGTGATGGTAAATGTCAATTCTCGTTTGTTGGTACGACTGCTTTAACATAGTTGACTCACTCTTGGGTCCATTCTTACATTTACAAAGGATGCCGCGTAAAGCAAAAGAGCCTGAAGTATGAAAACGAAAGTACTGAGATGTGCTCTGCTTTCAAAAGTTGAATGTATCCAGCGTTAAAAAAATTAACGATGCTTGAAGTTGAACAAAAAAGCAGTCAAAGGAGAAATAGATGGATATTCAAGGAGTATTATAGATTTTTTAAAAAGCTTCTGTCAGTAAATGTTGGGTGGAGAAAGCCAAAAAATAGCTAAAGTTACAGCAAACTTGAAGTTATAGCAGTTTTGAAGTTACAGCAGTCAACTTGACCTAGTGGACATTTATAATTTACCTAACAACATTAGACACACATTATTTTAAAGCATTCATGAAATATTCACCAAGAATGGCATGTCATGGAACTTCTCGTCCTACAGAAGTGTGAAAATCATCTCACCTGCCACATATTTGCATACATATATATATACATATACACATATTTATCTATGATATCTACATATAGCTTGGATTTTTTATTCTGTGAAATTCTGACTAATGCAAAATAATCTGCTTTATGCCACTATTCATTAGTGTGCATCTTCCAAATTGTAACATATAAGATGATGCCTTCGTGATGTTGCATGTAACAAGAGTTCATTCTTTTGTATGCTTGTTTATCCATGTATCTATTGATGACTGCTAGACAGTTTCCAGTTTTTAGCTATAAACATTTATTTAGAAAACATTGTAGGAATATGTGTTTTTATTTCTCTTGGGTAAATAATTAAAAGTGAGATGAGTGATCATAGAGTAAGTATGGTATCATTTTAGGAAACTTTCCACCTGTCTTACAAAGTGGTTGTAACTTTTCATGAGTGAGATTTAATATCCAAAATAAGTCCTTTATCATATATATGAATTGTAAGTATATTCTCCCTATGTGTCTTGTCTTTTAGTCTTTTAACAGTGTCTTTCCAACAAGTTCTTAATACTAAGAATTTCCAATTGATCAATTTTTGTATATTGTGGATTGTGATTTTGGCAGAATATAAAAAAATTGGCTAACTCAAGGGCACAAATACATACTCCTGTGTTTTCTTTAAATGGTTTTGCCTTTAGATCAGTGAGTCCTTTAGTTTTGTAATTGATGTAAAGAACGGATCACTTCTTTTCTGCATATGAATATTCAATTCTAACATTACTATTTGTAGAAAAGATTATAATTTCTTCAACTAATTCCTTTTGATCTCTGTTGAAAATCAGTTGACCTAGTGGACATTTATAATTTACCTAACAACTTCAGACACACAATTATTTTGAATTTATTTATTTTCCCATAGCCTACATTCTGTTAACTATCACGTGAAATAGTAACAGACTAGAGCAAAAATCAATAAAATAAAATAGAAAGATAATTGACAAAATTTAAAATGGAAAAGGATTGCTTTGCGGAAATATTGATTAAATTAATAATTACCTAGCAAGAATAATAAAAACACAGAGATAAAACACAACTACTTAAAAATCACACAAAAGATCCTACAGATACTAGAAGGTTAATAAGGTTAATAAGATTTTAAAACAGTTATACATCAATAGTTTTGATAAATTTTGCATATAAGATTGAGAAATGGCTTTTAAAATTGGAAGTCATATCAGCTCTTACTAGCAACTTACAACTACCCTACAAAGGCATCCAAATTCAGAATACAGTGGATGCGATCAAACATTTTAAGGAAAAACATGTATACACAATATGTCAGAAATAGATAAGATCTTGAGATTACACTTTTTTAGATTTCTGAATGTAGCCATGTAACTGACTGAGGCCCCGGCTACTCCACTGTGAAGTCCACTGCTCCGTTTGTGGAAAGGCTGTCTCTCTCGGGCCCTTCCAAGCCAGTGCCTGAGTGTGGCAGGGTTACTGAAGAAGATGCGTTGCTAGGAGACTGTGAAACTCTTTGATGGTGCCTGGCTCTAGGAATCCCCAGTGGCCTTGCTGAACTCTCTTTAGAACACCATCAGCGTGTAAGAAGCTTCTCCTCACCATCTTTCCTTATTTATTCCCCTTCACTTGGTCAGTCACACACTGCAAGCTAATGACTCTCTAGCACTCCAACTCCTTTGACATTTTCTCTCATAGGCATTTCCTCTAAAAAGCTGCTTGTGTGTTTAACTCCTCCTGCTCCTTGCTTCCAAGAGGCGGGAACACTTGGGCTAAAATGGGTGGCACTAGGAGTGGCCCGAGGAAGCAGGTGGCTGTATGTGGATGAGACTGGCTCTTTGATCACCCAGCAGACAAAGGGGATGTTGCCCTGTCTGGTACATGGGCAGAGAAAGTCCCTGGAGCAATTTGGTAGTTTAATTGCTAAACATTTCCCTGGGCACAAACTGGGAAAGTATGTGACAGGTGAGATGATTTTGAAAAACTGGGAGGAATCGGGACATGAAAGGAATAATGGCTAGGTCTGCAAGCCATGGAGCAAAAAAGTCAACTAACAAAGTCCCTGTCTTCTGCAGAGGATAGACAGAGAGAGCTTCACAGCATGTACTGTCAAGGCAGGTGGGTTATGAACAGAACACGGCCCCAGTGGGGAAAACCTAACACCCTGAAACTTAGGACAGAGACACTTGGATGGAGGTCCCCTGAGAGCACTGAATCAGCAGTTTCTTTCTGAATCTCCAGAATGCAGCCTACACTCACCTAGTAAGGTCTGGCACTACCAGTGTAATGAAAATGCTGCAGAGATCCCTGCCTGACATGGCAATAGATACTCCCTCAAAAGCAGCCTTCATCTCTGCTCCTGGATGCCAGGCCAAAAGCTAGGACTGAGTCGCTGAGAAGGAGCATGCTGGACCTGATAAAGGAAGAAAGAATATTTACACGAATTTCCCAGCATGTGCTGACAAGAGCCAGGAGAAATTCCTGGGACTCGGTTTTGAGTGTACTTGCCAGAGGGACCCAAATATAAGACTGGGTGTGGTTGAATTCATTGGCTTTTGAGTCCTTCATTGGAACACAGGATGTATCAGCATAGCAAATTCCTCTGGAGATAGGAAAACTCCCTGCCAGGATGGCCCTTAGAAGCCTACAAAAAAGTGATGGTGGCCGCACTCAGTGGCTCAGCCTGAATCCCAGCACTTTGGGAGGTCGAAGTGAGTGGATTGCCTAAGCCTGTGGCTTTGAGACCAACCCAGGCAACTTGGCGAGATGTCGTCTCTACAATAAATCAAAAATTAGCTGGGCATTGTAGTGCGCCTGTAGTTCTGGCTACTTGGAAGGCTGAGGCTGAAGGATCACCGAAGTCCAGCAGGTCGACTCTGGGGTAGTGGAAAGTGTGCCACTGCAGCCCAGCCTGGGCCACAGAGTTAGACTCCAACTCAAAAAAAAAAAAAGTGATGGCAAAGCCTCACCAAAGAGGAATATTTGTATTGCCCTGGCAAATGACAGAGGCTGTGGAATGTGCAGAGAATGTGCACCAGCTATGGGTATCATGAAGCCAGAAGAAAACACCGGAATTCCATGGAAGGCCCACATGAAAAGCTATTTTCCGAGGCCATTGAAAATGTACTAGTGAGAAAGGAATTAGCTTCCCTGAGAAGATTGGTGGTGGTTCTCCCGTGTATGTCAGCAGAGCTGAGTTTGCTAATAAGGCCACAGAGACTGGGCTTCATAATAAGAGGCCGGGTGTGAGTGCTTAATGAGCAGGAGCCAAGACACCTCAACTACCATGTAACTGGCAAGTTTTTTGTGAAGATGAAGGAAGTCGACCTGCAGGGAGTTGTAGGCTAGTTGACAGAGTATGAAGTCCCCAGTGGTAAAATAGACAGCAGCCAACAAGGTTATTTTGCGCTTATAATCAGACAAAAAAGCAAGAATGGAGGAGCAGCAGTTATTGTCCTTGTTCAGATCCCAGATATGAGTGAATTTTCATCTCTAGAAACCAATAAATGGAGAAGTAATTGGGTTCATCTGTATTAGTTTCATAGGGCTGCCATAACGGAATTTCACAGACTGGGTGGCTTAAATCATATAAATTCATCATCTCACAGTACTTGAGGTTGTAAGTCCCAAGTCATAATGTTGGTAGAGTTGGTTTCTTCTGAGAAAAGGGTCCTTGTGAGGAAAGGGTCTGTTCCCGGCCTCTCCCCTTGCCTTGTGAATGTCTTCTCCCTGTGACTCTGTATCACCTTCCTTCTGAAGTTCCTCTTTCGACAAAGACCCCAATCATATTGAACTAAGACTTACTCTCATTTTAACTTGCTTGCCTCTACGAGGACTCTAATTCCACACCTGTGGTACTGGGGTTTGGACGTCAACATATGGATTTGAAAGAACACGTTTTAACCCACAACATTTTCCAGGACTCTGCAGCAGTAAGGTAAGTATGTGCTAAGACAATGGCTCTAGCTTCTCCCCAAAGGACCTAAGGCCCTTTACCAGGGGAGTTCTATACTAAAAACAGGGTCATAAGCAGACATTGTAAAGACTCGTAGAGACATCTGATCACATGGCGTAAATGGGCATTGATACCCAGAAACTCAAAGACTCATCATGGCCTCCTTGTTAGAGGAGGCCTTTAGGGGCCAGGTAATACATGGACTCCTGGGTAAAGGCTGGATCATATAGGCCCTCTGTGCCCATCATCTTCCCATTTCCAAGTGTGCAGTTGGAATTGATGCATGAGGCAGTGGTGTCCTTCCTGTTGTGTCTTTGGTTCTGCGGAGCAAGGGCCACCACAGAGAGTACAACCAATCGAAAGGCTCAAAAACGCAGTCCATCTCCAGCCCTATGGGGCAGAGCAGAGCATGTCAAAAGCAAAACGACACTGGGAGGGAGAGTAGTTGTGATTAGTGCCAAAAAGACACAGAGGAGGCAGGGGAAGAGTGTCCCCTCTCTTATCTCTGATTAATTAATCAGTCCTTCCTTTGCAAAAGTCAGGAACATACTTGAGAATTACTGTCCACAAAGGTTGTCAATCATTTTCTGTGAGGGCCAAAAAATTAATATTTGACACGTTCTTGGCTGCATACCTTCTTTGTCATAGACTTATTTTTCTATAATTTTTCTTTTTGTTTTCCACCATATTTTGAAAGTGCAAAAAATGGGACATCTTGTTTCTGGTTCAGCACAAAAGGAACTTTGAGTTGTCAACCCCATCCACGTAACAAGAAAAAAGCTGAATAAACGGAAGCAATTCTTCTTGTACATCAGAAAACTGAGGTCATGAGCAAACCACCGCTCCAAAATTGTCAAGACAGATAAGAGTTTGCAGAAAATCATAACTTATTAGACCTGAAACCCACAGGTACAAACCTCCATGGAAACAGCACTGGTGTGGGAAAACAAACTATAACGGACAAATTGCTGGAGGTGCAGTGGGGACAAGTTTGAGAGTTTCAAACTCCAAAGCATGCCAGTCTTAGAGAGACCCCTACGCTTTTGTGGGTTTTACCTCTAGGGGCCTGAAAAAAGATCAGCGAAAAATCCCCTTGTGCTTCTGGTAGAGAGAGGAAAAAAGCAGCCAGTTTGAAATATAGCCAGAATGTTTTGTTTTTCTCAACAAGGCCAGTTTTTTGTTTGTTTGCTTTTTCAACTGTTTTCACCAGAGCTTAAGTAACTGGGGTTTTATCAGAGCCTAGTCACGCTGGGAAGGAAAACATCCAACTCCAGCCCCTTCTGCTTTCCTATCTCACCTAAGGTAGGAGACTATAAAAAACCCTGTGAAAGTCACAGCCCAGGGGTATAGGCTCAGAATAATCATAGGAATAAGGAACATATGTTCCCCACCCTCACGTTACCACAGTATCAGTAGAGCTCCTGTACAATAACAGGGGTTACAGTGAATGTATGACACATCTTGGATCTTATTTCAGAAGTCTCTATGAAATCCAAAAAGCAATAGGAGAGGCAAAAGCAAGAAAACTCAAGGAAATTTTAGTCCATTAGCACCCATGACTACCACAAACAGTTAAACACAGCCTCAGCTCCAGCCAGATACACATAGAACTTCAAAAAAGCTCAATTTACCTCAGTTTCTATTATATAATACATCATTTCCAGCTTTCAACAACAACAGCAAAAATTTGCAAGGCATGCTATAAAACAAAAAAACGAAGATGGAAGAGACAGAACAAGCATCGGATCAGACTCAGACATGGTAGAGATGTTAGTATTACCAGATCATATATTGAAAACAAGGATAATTGATATACCAAAAGCTTTAATGAATAAAGTAGACAGCATGCAAGAACAGATGGGCAATGTAAGCAGATATAGAAACTCATAGAAAGTCAAAGGAAATGCTGGAGATCAAAAACACTGTTCTATAACTGAAGAATGCTTTTTATTCCAAAATACAAAAATTAGTCATAATAATACAATAAGAATACAAACAATAAGAATGCAAACAATACAATTTTAAAAAATGGACCAAAGACAATGACAGACACCTCATCAGAGAAGATACACAGATGGGAAATATGCAGATAAAGTGGTGCCCAGCATCATATGTCATTAGAAAAAGGTAAATTAAAATAAGAATGAGATACCGCTACACATCTCTTAGGACAGCACAGATCTGGAACGCTGGCAGGACCCGATGCTGGCAAGGATGTGGAATAACAGGAACTCTCACCCATTGCTGTTGGAAATGTAAAATGTACAGTCACCTTAGAAGATAAAATGTACAGTCACCGATTGGCAATTTCTTACAAAACTAAACACACTCCTGTCACAGGATCCAGCAATCACAATTATTGGTATTTGCCCAAGAGTTGAAAAGTTATGTCCACACAAAAACCTGCACATGAATGTTGACAGCAGCATCATTCACAAATTCCAAAACTTGAAAGCAACCAAGGTGTTTTTCAATAGGTGAACGGATAAATTGTCATGCCTAAAGACAATGGAAGACTATTCAGTGCTAAAAACAAATGAACTATCAAGCCACTAAAATCATAAAAGAGGCCAGATGCGATGGCTCAGCCTGTAATCCCAGTGCTTTGGGAGGCTGTGGAGAGTGGATTGCCTGAGCCCAAGGGTTCAAGACCCGTCTAGGCAACTTGGTGAGACCTCATCTCTACCATAAATCACAAAAACTAGCCGTGCATGGTGGCGTGTGTCGTCGTTCCAGCTACTTGGAAGGTTGGGGCAGAAGGATTGCCTAAACCCAGCAGGTCAAGTTTGCGGTGGCTGTGAGCATGCCACTGCACTCCAGCCTAGGCGATAAGAGTGAAACTCCAACTCAAAAAATAAAATAGTCATAAAGAAGCATTAAATGAGTATGTGAAATAAGCCAACTTGAAAAACTATATGAGAGGGATCCCCCGAAAATGGATTTTTTTTTAGGCAGGTGCCTTGTGGTACACAGGCTTCCCCTGCTAAGTAAGTGTTCTAGGAACCTATCGGCATTGGCGTACCAGCTAGTGTTGTTGCAAGATGCTGCGTTTGGATTCAGTGAATTTTTATTGGAGAGTCTTTCAAGGCGTTTTCCCATTTCATGATGGATGATTTACGAACACACCTCCCACCCCATGCTGAAAATTCAGCAATTTTTTGACCCAAAACAGCATGACCCCGCAGCCCCATCCTCCCTATTCACTCAGTCTCCCCCTGAGCAAATTTTTTGTTTCCCCAGATGAGAAAAGTCCTCAAAGGAAAACATTTTGCTCATGTGGAAGAGATGAAACAAAAACAAAAACCAGCAAAACCAATCAAAGGCCTCAAAATTGATGAGTTAAAAAACTGTTTTGAGCAGTGCAAAAAAACATCTCCATAGGTGTGTTGCATCAAATGGAGAGTACTTTTAAGGTGACTGAAGTTTGAACATGTAAGAATAAATACACAATATTTTTTATAAATAAATTTTGGATATTTTTTAATCCCCCCCCTTGTACACTGCATACAGTATGCAGTATACTGATTGCAGCTACATGACATTCTGGAAAAGGACAATTTATGGCAACAGTAAAAGGATCAGTGGTGGTCAGAGGTTAGGGTTGAGGGAGGGATTAATGGATGGAACACAGAGGACTTTTAGGGTAGTCGGATGATTCTGTATGATACTGTAATGGGAGAGGCATACAGTGGTAAATGTGTTGGAAATGGATCACTTGACCATGTAATACAATGTACCCATGCATATGGAACTTCCTGTTTGGGACTGGATTCTGTCAAACATGCACGTTGTCAAGCCCAGAAGCAGTCCTTCATAACTGGAAAATGGCACATTCCAAACGGAAGCAGCCAGAGTACACAGACACACCGAGTGAACTGGTACTCCAGACCTCGTACCTTCGTACTCCTAGCTCAGCTGAGGTCTGTGGCTATGGGGTGGGGTTCTCATACAGTCGGCCAAAAAGGAAGGAAAAAAAATCCCTGCCTTTAGTGTGCACCTGAGTTAACTTGTGTGTGAGCGCAAACTGAAAATGGATGGGTGCTGCATTGCAGACACACGTGGAGATGATCCTAAAAGACAGTGAAGAGGGAATCCCCCAGGGGTAGAACTGTAAGTAGTGCAACTTGATCACCGGCTTTTGCAAAAGCAGTACCCAGAATTGAGATTCCTGGGCATGGAGATTTCTGGGCCGTAGTTATTTACCTGGCCATCTGGTAAGGGGCCTAGGAGAAAAATTATTACAGAACAAAGAGAAGGAGAACTGGAGTAGAGAAATGCAGGTGACGTAAGGTGGGGGGTGGGTCACAATGTGTAAAAATGCTTGTATCATACGTGGATGTCCACTAGAAAACATCTGCCGCGAATAACGAAATTACAAAATAACGCGGCCAGTTGATGTTAGCCAGCCTTCGCCAGAGTTGGCACGATGGACACAAGAATCGAGCATGGGAATGGATCAGCATGTGCACCTAGGAAAGTTCTGCCTCTGAATGTTAACTTTCCTGCAAAAGAGACCATCCTTGGGTCTCCAGTGCGACACAGGTCCTAAGGACACCAACTGGCCTCTTGATGTTAGGTTGACCACAATGTGTTAGAGTTAGATTCCTCCTCAAAAGGATAGATGCCAACTCTACCAGCTTTCTCCCATTTTCACTTATATATGTCTTTTTCATATTAAATTTCTTTTGTGTTTTGAACTACCTCAGCCTCTGTTTCTCAGAGGTCCTGAGCTTACAAAACAGATGACAAAACAATACATCCCAATATGTTTTAATGAAGTCACCAAAGCCTTGATATCAAATCTTGTCGGATACATTACAAGAAATTAAAACAAGCACACAGTAAGCACTATTATTATGAACATAGAATCAAGTATCAAAAAAGGTGACAAAACAAATCGCTCATTCTAAAAACAGAAAAATGTCATCATAATTCAGTGTTGTATTCCAACAATACAAGTTTGGTTCAACACTAGAGATCAATCAAAATAATGCCATATATTTATAGAATAAAAACATGAGCATCTCGACATGTATAGAAAAATCGTTTGACAAAATTAAATAGCCATTCACAGCAAAAAATGCTCAGTGCACTAATAGAACTTTCTCAAGTTGATGAAGAAAAGGTTCAAAATTTAAAATTCACATCAAATTGAATGTTGAAACACTTATGCTCCAAGACTGGGAATAAGAAAAGGATACCAACTCTAACTACCATCCAGAACTGTCAATGCAATAAGGCAGGGAAAAAAATGAAAGGATAAATATTGAACAAAAGAAAGTAAAATCTTATTAATAAATGACACGACTGCACAGAAAATCCTAAGAAACTGACAAAAGTGAATCTTAGATTAATAATTCAATTTAGCAAGTTAGCAGATTAGATTACAAATTCAATTGTATTTATATGCTAGCCACCAAAAACAGAAAATAAATGCAAAAAATACAATTTACACTAGTCTTTTAAGAAACATAGACTAAGCCGGGCTCGGTGGCTCAGCCTGTAATCCTGCGCCCTGGGAGGCTGAGGTGAGTGGATTGACTGAGCCCGCGGGCTCGAGACCCGCCTGGGCAACTTGGTGAGACCTCACCTCTACAATAAATCAAAAAAATTAGCCAGGTGTAGTAGTGCACGCCTATAGTTCCAGCTACTTGGAAGGCTGAGGCAGAAGGATCTCTGGAGCCCAGCAGGTAGAAGCTGCGGTGGCTGGGAGTGGCCACTGTACTCCAGTCTGGGTGACAGAGTGAGACTCCAATGCAACA
Organism: Tarsius wallacei; assembly: GCA_963574415.1. NCBI lineage: Eukaryota > Metazoa > Chordata > Mammalia > Primates > Tarsiidae > Tarsius > Tarsius wallacei. The sequence goes on from CAUYQG010267274.1 coordinate 22,806, forward strand.
AAAAAAAAAAAGAAAAAAAAAGAAACACAGACTAGTTAGGAATAAACAATAAAATTTTGTAATATCTACACTAACAATATTGATTAAAAATATCTAAGTTTATGAAAAATGATACTTATGGTCATAGACTGGAAGACTCAATACTGTTATTCT
>CAUYQG010267279.1:0-41013 GCA_963574415.1 Tarsius wallacei
GATCCTTCCACCTCAGCCTTCCGAGTAGCTGGAACTACAGGCGCGTGCTACCACGCCCGGCTGATTTTTTGATTTATTGTAAAGATGAGGTTTCGCCTGCCCAGGCGGGTCTCGAACCCGCGGGCTCAGGCAATCCACTCACCTCAGCCTCCCAAGGCGCGGGATTACAGGCTGAGCCACCGAGCCCGGCTGTGAACATATTTTTAAGAGCTTTATTGCGGTACAATTGTTGTACAAAACACTGCACATGTCTAATGTATACAACGGGATGGGTTTGAACATATGCATACACCCATGAAACCACAATAGCAATCAATGTAATACACATATACGTCACCTCCAAAGTTTCCTCCTGCCCCCTCTTTGTATGTGTGTGAGTATAAGAACACAATGTGAGACCTAGTCTCTTAATAAGTGTTTAAGTGTGCAGTGTAGTATTGTCAACTACAGGCACTATGTTAAAGAGCAGGTCTTTATAACTTATCCAGCTTGCATGGCGAAAACTTTATACTTAAAGATATTTTTCAAAAGAAAGCCTACAAATGGACAACAGTTATATGAAAAAATATATAATCATTTATCATTAGGTAATTGAAAATCAAAACCTCAATGAGATATCACTTCACACCTGTTTGGATGGTTATTTTTAAAATAAGCAAAAGAAAAAGGATAACAAATGTTGAAGAAAATCTAGAGAAATTGGAACCCTTGCATCCAGTTGATGAGAATGTAAAATGGTGCAGCCATTATAAAAAACAGTATAGACTTTCTCCCAAAAATTACAAAGAGCATTACTGTACAATCCTGCAGTCTTACTTCTGGGTATGTGTCAGAAGAATTGAAACTAGTTTGTGGAAGACAAATCTTCACTTTGCAATTATTGTAGCATTACTTATCATAACCACAATACGGAAACAACCTAAAAGTCCATCAATGGATGAATGGACAGAGAAAAATGTGATACATACATACAGTGGACGGTTGTTAAGCTTTAAAAAAAGCAAGAATTGCGGTACAATTGTTGTACAAAACACTGCACATATCTAATGTATATAAAAATAATGTGTATAAAAATAATATGGAGGGCATATTATTTTTTTCATTTTAAAGTTATGCACATAAAGTCGTTTTACTCTATTTTATATTAAAATAGTTACTCAAATTAAAAACTTATAAATTCAGGTGGCATGAAGTATTCAGTTGGGGGAAACCGAGGAGGAGAGAAATAGAAGAGGAAAGACGACACATTGAGTACTGTTATGAACTCTGAAATGTCAGATGTGAGATATTTTTATTTAATTATCACAATGATACTGTTAGGCTAAAAGGAATTATCTCAAATTTAAATATTAGTCGATTAATAATCCGAGAGATTAACCAAGGCTTCACACAGAATCATAATTCCAACCTAGGTCTCTCTAAATTCAGAAGTTGTTCTGCATTCATTAATACCCAGTGATTAATACCATCATTTCAGGGGGTTTTACTGTTATAGCAGCACATTACCTGCCAGTTGAATTAAAATCACTTTTCTAGTAAAGAAGGAATATATGTGTACTGTCTTTCATTAAGTATAATACTGCTCAATAAAATTTCTCATCAATTTATTGATAAATAACCTGAATTTATTTTCCTTTCCCAAAATATAGGTCTCTGTTGTGATCTAAATAGCGTTACCACACTGGGTGACATTATTTAAAGACCCTACTTGAATATGTATGTTTTTCAATTCTCTGAAAATCCCCTCACATTTTTCAAGGACCCCACAGTGTGTCACTCGTATTCCAGTCTGATGTCTTTACTGAATGGTATTAATTTCTTCTACTGTCCAACCAAGACACTGCTGGGTTGTCATCATGTTTGCTGAGCCTCTGTTGCATGCCGGGTATGCTCTTAACTGATGTTATTATTCTGTTGTCCTTCATTCTCAAATATGTTTATCCTACAAGGTTCCAAAAAGAAATGACGTGTGTGTGTGTGTGTGTGTGTATGCAATTTCTGTGTTTCCTGCACACATGAGGGGAAACCAACCAACCAGAGAAAATCTACTGCTTCAAAGGCCTCAGATCTTATCCCTGGGACACGACGACAACAACCAATGGAAAATTACACTGAAAGGAATTTATTATCCCCATGTTAGCTTCTATCTCAGATTAAAACCTATTGGTTATGGTCTCATTTATTTCCTATGTAACTCTAAGCGCTGCTTTAGTTCAAATTGCATGCCATGTTAAATTGCTTCTAGTACATTTTGAAATAGGTAACTACATTCAGTTGGTTCCACATTTGTGGAGCATACACTCTGTGCCAGGAAAACTGCTGTATGCTATGGAGAGAAAACAAGATGAACATGGTGAAAGGTCAAGAAGTCACAGAGAACGGGCTCAGTGGCTCAGCCTGTAATCCAGCCCTTTGGGAGGCTGAGGCGAGAGGATTGCCTGAGCCCGTGGGTTCGAGATCAATCTAGGCAAATTGGCCAGACATCGTAAATAAATAAAAAAATTAGCCAGGCGTGGTTGTGCCCGCCTGTAGTTCCGGCTACTTGGAAGGCTGAAGTGAGAGCATTGCTGGAGCACAGCGAGTCGACACTGGGGTAGCGGTAAGCGTGCCATTGCACCCCAGCTTGGGTAACCGAGTGAGATGCCAACTCAAAAAAAAAAAAAAGGCCTACAGTAAGGTAGAATAAGGAAAGAGACATTAAGTGAATGTTTTTACACATAAGTGTAAAATTACAGGAGTGATAGTTGTTTAACTAGAAAGATTGAAGGTACACTAACAAAGTATTTAGGCAAAACGCATCTCCTCATCACTCAGGAGACATTTATGGGAAGAGGAGATACCTTGAAGAGAAGACGGATGGGTTGAATGAAGGGTTTTGGAGGGTGAGGGAAGTGTTCCCCCACGGAGGAGTGAGGAAGACCTTATGGGACCAAGGCAAAGTGTGAGAACGTTCTAGAAGCAACAAAACAAGTTTGGTTTTATAAATTTAAGATTGTAAACTTCATGCAAACCAGAATTTTTAAACATATTTCTTTAAAATGTAACAATAAGTGTGATATAGTTGAAGAAATATTGCACTATGTTCCAGAAAACCTACATATTTATTGTTGTTCTGACTCTCTGAAACACTGTAACCTCCAAGGTTAAATGATGATTATAACCACAACCTTGTCTATGTCTCAAGGTTATTCTCTGGCTCCAGCAAAACAATTGGCATGTTTTATAAATTCTATATGGTGATAGATCCAAGAACAATGACTAAATGCTTTGATAACGCATCTGAATTTGTTCAAGTCATTGATAGTTGATGATTTGAATTCAGTAACTGATCAAATTAATCCCAGCTCTAGTGCTGTATGTGCATATTTATTTCATTTTGCTAACCAATTAGAAAAGGTTGGGTGACACTCCCTTCAGTGCAGCCTTCACTGTTTAAGACAGAAGAAAATCATAATTTTCAGCTAGTGGAAATAATAAGGATTTTGAATTCACACAGATCTGTGTGTAAAGTGCAGATCTAGCACTCTAGTTTTGGGCGAAAATTTTTAAGTAATTTTTTAACCAATACTAGTCCTCTGTTTTTTGTCTATAGAAGAGAATAATGCAAAATTTTTCAGACTCTTCTGAGTATAAAGCATTGTATATAAAAATTTCTTATCAGGGTATACAGCTAGCAATATGTGCTAAGTAAATTTTAGCTATATGTTTTTTCTTGTGTCATTTTTAAAATGCTTTATTTGCAAGTAAACAATTCCATCTCTATAGCAATTCAGTAAGCATTTGGCATGTGTCATACTGAATCAGACTGATTTTTTGATTTCTGAGAATATAAAGATTATATCAACTGGAAATATTTATATTCAATTGTAAAAAACTTCAAAAATAATTTTGGTGTTTTTCAGTCATCAACTCAGATTCTATTATTTTCCCATTTAACATTCAAGAGTGACTGAGTTAAGAAAAAATAAGCACATGATGAAGACTCTATAGTAAAGCCAGTGTTAAATTCAGTACGTTCACATAGAGAACATTTATGCTACATGTTAAGATAAACTACAAATAGTCTACTCCCATGTATATTGATTCCCTATAGATAGATTATTTTTACATATGAAAAACACTTATGTCTTATACTGCCAAATGAAAGACCAAATAAAATTCTGGGTGACTTAGGAATTGTTTCAATCCATACATTCCTCTAGGTCACATTGTTTGAGTCATGTGATGTATTAGCATCTAGAATGTTAGAGTGAAAATGAACTTTAGCATTATTTCTCATATGAAAACTTCTTACTTTAAGATATAGCAATTGAGATTCAAATTGTCTTATTTGGAAGAAGAGAGTAAAAGAAAATCTGCCAAGTAAAATGATCATACAACATTTAACTTATATTGCTATATTATTTTATTTCTTAAAATTATTTCTACCCCATTATCAGATTCAAAATATTTTTAACTTAAGTTTTCAAAGTCATTTCCCCTGCAGTTATGAGCTGCATTTCCTCCCAATGGCACTAAGTTTATGAAGGCATAAAATATCCATATGTACATTTTGCCATAGCCTCCATTTTAACGTAGTAATTATGCACTACCAAAGATCTAGCATTTTGTATTTTGTATTTTTCAACCTTCAGTTCCATAGCCATTTCAATGTGCTTGTGTTTAAATTTATTGTTTCTATAAATTTCCAAGCTTCAGCTTGTAGTTGGATATTATGCACATAATAGACATTCAGACAAGTTTTTTTAAAAATGTAATCAATGCTGAATATAAAATTTAAACCAACTTCTTTTTTTAGTTATGCAAAATTGCAGAGCATACCAATAAAGGCAAAAAGGCAACAAAGAAATAAGAAAATGTATTTGTTAAGGAGGTGGAATTAGTTCTGAGTTTTTCCCTTTGAGTTTTGTTAGTACAATGTTGCCCTCATAATATGTATTTTTAATAAAATGCCATCAAAATGAAATCACATACTATACTATACTGTTGTTCTACTCTCTGGAGCTTATCTAATATGAGCCTGCAGGGGCTCTGGAGAGACAGAGAATCAAATGGGAAGATCAGTGGGGAACATATAAGCGATCAGGAAAACATTTTTGAGGAGTTGCTCACTGGGCTAGGCACAGTGGGAAACACATACTGGGAATGAAATTATTTCCTTCCTTTAAGAATGCTAACTACATAAAATAATAACAATTTTGATTACTTTAGAGTCATTATGTTAGTCTTATGCAAATACTTATGACCAATAGATTGATTCTATAGCATTTGATTTCCCCTGAGAGCTTAATTAGTAATAATCATGTAGAGATCATGTAACAGAAAAAGAATATAATAAAAACTAACATTTTCCCACACTTTCTATACAAATTATTTTAAAAAGGATTTTTTCATCCTTGATTAATTATCAAGTTAATATCTGACATTAATCAAATATATGAGCATTTGATGTGGGAGTCCCAGGAGAATAGAAAATAGAACAGAGCGGAAAAATGACTCGCTATCAGATCAAACCCTACAAGAAATGCCAAAGGAAATTATTTAGCCTGAAGAGAGATGTCAATAATAGAAACTCAAATTTATGGCATAAAGAACACCAGTAGGACTTGTACAACTGAGAAATTATATTGGAGATAATAGGAGACAGCCTTCTCATTGTTGTAGAAGATAATTACAAATGTCAGAAGGAAAAAAGAATAGAATGCCCTCTATAGTGTTGGTTAATAATAAAAATATAAATGGGAACTCAGAGTATTTCATATCAAGATATGTAATTTTAGGTATGAAATATAGATATGTATATATGCATATGAATAAATGTATGTACATAGATTTGCATATGTATATGGATTGTGTATGTGTGTGTGTGTGTGTGTATTTTTTTCTCAACCCTGTCCACTGAAAAAGCCCAGAAAAAATAACATGCCAATAACAATGAACATGCCTATTGCTCATATCTATATTTATAACTCCCACTATTTACTAAAAAGTACTGAATCTGACATCTCCTATTACAGGCAAACTTATCCCCAAACCAGGTGAAGTAAGGATCAATGGGAGATCCAAACTTCACCTGTGTGATGGCCACATATGTACCTAATCCTGATTTGTACCGAGAATCTTTAAATAAATAAAAACATATATCCTAAAAAAAAAGGCATATTTCAATATTCAGGCAAAAAAAATTGTGTAAGATAAACCCGAAGCATCTTTTTGTGAAATAAAGTAAGGTAGCACTCAACTAATTATGAAGATATATCAAAGTAACAAAATAAGCTTCAAAGGGTCCATGATAGCAAAATATAAGGTAATTTAAGTATCAAAAATAATTATAAAAGTATTGAGAAATATTGGTGGTCTCCACAATTTTTCTCACAAGCTACTTTTCAATAAAAAGGGAAAAAAAGTAATTTACCATCAAGAATCCTGTCAAATATCACTTTTACTAAGCGCTCAAATATCATCAACATTGTAATAAATATATTCCTGTGATATTTCTCCCAAAATGCATAACTTGAATCTAAGCAGAAAAATGAGACAAACCCAAATGGAAGGGTATTCCTCAAGATAAATGACTTGGACTTTTCAAATATATCAATACAAAAAAAAAGACAAAAAAAGTAGAAGTTTTTTTTCAGATCCAAATAAATTAAAGGTACATGACTGCTAAACATAATGTATGATTCTGGATCAAATTTTGACTTGGGGGTCAAAAAAGTTGTAGGGGCCATTAGTGGTATTAGTGAGAAAATTCGAATATAGCTTGCTGATTAGACATGTAGATAATAGTATTATATCAATGCTAAGTTTTCTGATGTTAAGAGTTTCTCTGTAGAAATAAGACAATATCTATGTTCATAGGAAATATACATTTAAGGAACCATACACATCAAAGCTACATTCAAATGGAAGAAAGAAAAAGGAAAATATATTTGACAATAAATAGGGCAGATGTAAACAACTGTGTGAATTTGCTAAAGTGTATATTAGAGTTTATTATTATTCAAGATTTGAGTACATTCGGAAAATACAAGAAAGAAAATGATAAAGAGAAATATTAAATTTATTAAATACAAATGCAAAAAGTGTTTCTATTTATAAATAAAAACCTACTTTGTGAAAATATAATAAAAGAAAGCTGTACTCACTATCTTAATCAAGAAAAAGGGAAAATATAATAAAAAAGAAATTATAGCAGTAAATGACTATGGAAACAAGCTTTTAAAATTCATGAGTTTATTTAAAGCCCTTCATAAAAACGTAGATGAAATGAAATGTTCTAGCTAAATATATTGTTTTTAAATTCAATATCAGATTTAAGTGATAGAAACTTTAAGCAAACTGATTTCTATACAAGAAATAGATAAAAATCTCCACAAATCTTCATGCTCAGACGATATAAAAGCAAATTTTACTGAATATTTAAAAACCAAATTCCTAGAGTTATGAGAAGTAACCCAGGACATAAAAAATGAATAAAAACACTCATTTGGGGGAGCAAGTTTAATATTGATACATATACCTGATAAAAGTACTATAAAACATTACAGATGATATCACCCATATGTATCAATGCACAAAAGTTAAATAAAATAATAGCAATCAATCAGAAATCACTAGGCTTTTAGCTTCCTCATCTATAAAATGGTAAAAAACAGTGCTTATCCTATTCAACCCAGAAGATTATTGTAAGAATCAAACGGTATAATTCAGAGCGAAGTAATCTATAAATAATAAATTGTCATCATTACTATGAATTGAACAGCCTTCTCAGAAAATCAACTTGTCTTTTCTACTGTTCACAAATTCATTGAACACCACAAGAAAATTAACTGTTTCATCGTCTACCAGCTTGTGTTATGACTTTCCATAGGCAGGCCATAGTAGCTAAGAAATTACTACAATACATCATTGCTGATTATCTTGGGAAAATCTGTTACTGTAATTCCTTCTAGATTATTGGAAGTATTCCTTCTATTTAGTCAGAGAAATCATTCAGCGAACAGTGTTTTTGTTTTCCACAAAACTAAATGAGATACATATTTTAGACATATTTTAGTGACATCCTATTACCCATTTTGAGTTAATCTTGGCCCCTCAAGGACCATTGCTATTTGCACTTTCTCACTGAAAATGTCCCTGTTATACAACTTTAGTCATTAATTATATCATGAATTTGTCTCACAATATCTATGATTCAACATTGTCCCTTGATGTCTTCTTTAGTTAGGTCTTCTTTATGGAGTTTGTAGAATGTTTTCTCCCAGAATGGTTCTATTTCAGGGTTTAGTCAACTTCAAAGGTCAATTATTTCAATTATCAATAGCATGTCTGCTTTTAACCAGTAACTTTTCTCCAAGTGGCTGCCCAACGTGTAAGGTAAGAGTTTAATTCTGTTAATATGTACCACATTAACTTTCTTGATATCATAATTATTGGAAGTTATTTTATGTTGTGTGTGAGGGAAATCTTACTTCTGTACTGATAAAATATTCTTTTAATAGTTTATTCTTCTTTCAAATAAAAATGTTTCCAACATATAAAAGTGATGGTAATTTTTCTTCAAAAGTCCTTTAGGTGTGCAAAACAACCCAAGTGACTTTACTATTTTATCAGTCTTTTTGACAATATGACAGATATTTGAAGGATGGCAAAAAAAAAAAATGCTTAAAAATGAGTCATATGAGACGCTAGAAGAAAGGTGTCAATGTTTTCAAAGAGAACGCCCAAAAACAGGCATATAGAAGAAATAGAAATCATTTGACCATGGCATAAAAGGATAGAGCTAGAAGCATATGAATAAACACTACAAAGAAGCAGCTTTCATCACTTAAGTATAATCAATATCCAAGTAGAACAATTAATGGTCTCTCCCAACAAATCTGTTTATCTCAAGTCATTCTCATTTATATCTAAAGAGATTCCCATATGGCGTCACTATTGGCTCAAACTAATCACCTAAGATTGATTCTTGATGTTCTTTTTCCTTCTTTACCTACTCTATAACCAAGTTCTATTGGTGCTAACTCCAAAACGTATCCCAACACCATTCCCTTCTGAATTTCTCTGCTGGTATACTCCTAGTCCCAGGTACCATCATTTTTCATTTGGAATGATGCAGCAGAATTTTGTGTGTTTTTATTATTTTCTGGACATATTGCAATAATTAATTCATGTCAAACAACATAGAACTATTTTAAAGAATGAATCAGATAAGTCATATTTTATTCAAAGCCCTCTATTGACTCTTAAAATTTTAGATTCAAAACAAGACATATTAATTGATATAAATTTTCCCCTGACTTATCACTCCAACATTGTTTTTCAGAGTTTTTAACTTCAGTTATTTTTTGGTAGATACACAAACACTTTTCTTCATATATTACATGCAATTCATTATCAGCCTCAGGAAATTTGCAAGAATGGTTCTTGGTGTATTAAGTATTCTTTTGTTCCATCTTCATATGCTTGTTTTGTATTGTAACTGTTGTTTCAGTTTCCATACCATATCCTTACATTGGTTGCTCCTGACAACTCTATCTAAAGTAGCCCCCAGACACTCTTTATTCATCACTGTTTTGTTTCCCATTGCCTAGGGTCTTCGTGACTTTTCTGTTTGTTTGTTTTTTCCTGTAATCTCAGAGCCTAAAAACTTCTCATAGCTAAGGATTCTCATTTGTAAAAAATGAATAATGCCCATCTCATTGAGATTTTGGGTGGATTAAATACTAAAATTAAGGTAATTCTGAAAAGTGCCTGATATAGTAATTGAAGACTAGGAAGTATCCAATGGATGTTAGCGTTTATTATTTGCTCTGGGGTTGCTTACTTTGTATTGTGTTGTATGAATTCAAGTTTGCCCTATTAAAATTATTCTCAACAGCAGCTCAATATTTTCTATAATCATTATTTGTATATATTTGTAAACATAACTGAAATATTATCAAAGACTATCATCTTGTATCTGACCTCAGTTGTTTCTTTATAGGTCTCATTTGCATTCAGATTTACGTGTTGCAGACCATATAAATATCTTAGAAAGTTTAAATCTTTCACATTTATATCATCTAAAGATTCATCACATTTTTGCATGTTTATGAAACCAGATATTTGTATTGATATTATATTCATATATTTTAACAAGTTTTCCAAGAGATAGTTGCTCTGAGAGAGAACCAAGCTCCCAATTTTATATTTTACCCTTAAACCTACAATAGGATAGATTTTCTAAACTTCATCCTTGAATTATTCCTTGAGGCTTGATAGGGGTGCTACAGTATCAAACTCAGACTTAGCCACTGTTATCTTCCTTCTCCCTTGGAGTCACTAGTTAATAGATAGGTATCTCTAATAACCGTCAGGAAGTTCCTATGACCCAGCCCGACACTGTCACACGTATACCTTAATTGAGAAATACTCCTCCCTTTATGGGCATTAATTATCCAGTAATTCAACAGAGAGGAATTTTAAGTGAGTGACGTTACTAGATTAAACGTGCTACTGTCCTCTTCCTTTATATCCCTGAGAATTCTCCCATTCATGAGAATACTAGATAATTTTGAAATTGACTTACTAGCATTTTTTAAAAAATCAAGCTAAAATTTAAAATTCCAGTGATCAGAAGGGCCAAAGTATTACAATACTATTGGATAATTCATAGAGGTATTTTGATTGAGAAAAGATCATTGAGTAACACCCAACGACAAATAAGAGACTTGCAGCTCAAAAGTCAACTGCCTACCACCTGGAAATTATACAGTAATTTGTTACCTTGGCAGATTGATACCTGCATTCATAATTGTCCCTGATATCACCCAGGGTCCATTTTGGCATATCAGTTTTCCCTTTGGTATGAAAACTGTCAGATAAATTAATTCAAAGAAAAGAAAAACTAATCCTCAGCTGAGAACCACAAGCCCAACTACTCAAGGCAAAAGCTGAACTACTGTCTTCTCTCCTCAACTCTCTTCAATTTCATGTGCTACAATGCGCCCCCAAAATAAAGAGACTCTAATATCCTGTGGCTTAGAGAATAACATTAGTGTTAGAAAAACTCCCAGTGCCATGGCTACTATTGCCCCAAAGGATTATGAACTGGACATATTCAGAGACATTATAGATATTAGATTTTGTGGAAAATCTGCTATTTTAGGGAGAGAAGGATGTGGCTATATCCATGTACACCCTTCTGGGTTCTTAGATACTACCACAAAATTTCTAGGGAGCAAACAAACAAAATTAGCAAATTGAGCTAATCACTCATATCTGGTTGTGCAGACTTATTAGGTGAGTGATGAGATCTGTTTATGTAGATTAATTTAGGTACTCTTGGCTCTTGGTTACAGAATATCCTAAAAACCGTGAAAAAATTGTTTTCCTATTAATTGCCTTTGTTGCAGTATTTAGATGTATCTGGGGTCTTAAATTCTGTTGTGGAATTGCTACCTCATCAAATGGCCCAACAAATGATCTTCAAACAAATACAACAGGAAAATCTAGGCCTTATTGAATGGAAACAATGACTCCCAGAAAATGAATATACAACAACATTATGTATGTTGATATCATACATCAAATATCTGAAGATCCTGATTGATTATGTTCCCCACTGTTAATGGTCTATTCTTTAGAGCAAGAGGAAAAATGATCAGAACTTATAGGTAGTGGGAGATGATTGAAGGGAGAGGGGGTTGAGAGTAGAGAGAGACACTGAGAACCTAAATTATCTACCATATATTCTTGTACTGCCTACAACTTTGCTCTCCTAAGAGACTCTTGTTCCTTTCCTAGCAAGAACAACAGCAGAAATAATGTTACTGTTATTTTAGGAGCTTTCTGAAAGCTTATTCAAATGAATGTATTTCAGAAAACTTTAGCCAGCTTTTTTAAACAAATTTCAGACTACAACTTTTCAATAGATAGCATCAAATGACAGCTACTCTCCCAGATTTGCTTAAAAGAAAAATCTTACTTTGTAAGCCTTACCACACTGAGTCCACCAATCCTAAAGGTTTATGTCATGATCCTTACCAAGTCTATTCAAATCCAACATGAAAGAGCTACCTTACAATGATACCTGTCAAAGGCCTCATAAATATCCCAACTTTGCTTTGTCATTCTGAGATACGACTAAGGCTCTGTCGAAGAGGTGATCCCTTTTACTGCTCTAAATGATGTATTCAGCTTTATTTACCAACAAATTATTTTGATGATATTTTGGGGAGCTAGTATTTGACATATTCCAAAAGAGATAACTTGAAAGAATCCAAGAAGGGTAAATAAAACATATACAGTTTAAAGATGTTCTTTAATAAAAGACTCATGTAGTTTCATGAATATAGAGCAAGAAAAAGTTAATAATTTAAAAGTTAATTGAAATATTCCAAAATGTGTTATTTAGTAAAACACATAGCTAACATTTTGAATGAAACTTACTGAGGCTTAAAGGAATATTGTCAACGTTAGTTTCTAGATACTTAACATTTAAGTCTATTGATAATTTTTCAAGACCAACTTATTCTTACATATCTGGATTTTACAAAGACAAGAAAATTGCTTTGTTACATGACAGTGAAAATTAGCTCATTTCAATGATAATAAAATGGAAAGTCTATAAAACATAAGACATACAAATAAAAGCAGAAAGGAATTTTTGTGCATATTTAAATGTCTAACTTAATTGAATTAAAGACATGAAAATGGAAATGCAAGACATTTGTAAACACAAAATATATTTTTAAAAAAGCTACAAATTTGTGATAACTATGGTCATCTCTCAGATTACTTTACAAATTTCCGTTTTCAACATTGTATCATTTCCTGCAACTACAGAAGTACACAGTAGTATTAGAGGAAAAGAGGAGGAATTTGTGGCAATAAAAGTTGCCCTTTGTATAACAGTAACGGTACATCAGATTTAAAGGAGTCTGTTCTGAGCCCAGAAAATGTTAAGCATGTCATTTCAGGATAAAGAACAATACAAAAATTGAGTACATAGAGATGCTACAGTGACCACATTAACTCCAAGTATTTACAAAAGTGTGTATTGTCATACTGGGTCGTAGGCTCTACTACAGGTTTCAAGCCACTGCAGGAAAATGGTTCTGAAAGGTTTGATTTTTCTCCAAATGTTTGGTTCAGAGCCCCTTTATATGGGTTTTCATGCGGCTATACTTTAGAAATCCTTTATTTTAAATAGCAAAATGTAAAATGAAAACTTGACTACGTAAGACTCATAAATATTTTGTATGTACGAGTATTCCAAGATATGAAATCCATGATTTTGCAAAGGGATGAGGCTTTTTGTCATTAAAATAATTAAGCCATTGTTTTCATTTCGTGAGAATTCAAATGAGTTCCTGGTAAAGGAAAGTCTTATCTCTTACAAACAGGTGATTCAGCTTATTCATGCAACACAATGAATGGCATTAAATTTCAGAATGTTGGTGGGTTTTATTGAATGGCAATAATTATACAGTACAAATTGTCCAACTTATGGACTAAAATTGTCCCCTAGATTTGCTGATCGAGTTTAATTCTCACAAAGGAAATATCAGCACCCACGAACATTTTGTATAGATTCTATTAAAATTTACTTTTGCTACTTAATCAAAGAAAAGCTGAACTAAATAGAGATACATAATTTGATATTATATTCCTCGGCTTCTCCTGAGGACACTCAAGTAAGTATCTTTAGATCACTAATTGCAGTCATTAAAATTCTGTTTTAAAATGAACCAGTACTAACTAAAATTCAGATGTGGCAGATGTAAGAGATGAGTGAACCGAACAATATTTAACTAGGCCAACAGACTTCAATGATTATTTACTGGTGCATTGTTATACTAACAATGAGTAGAAGATTCATCGTGCAAATAAGTTCCAGTATAATGAAACCACATCTGTAGCTGATGATTTGATATCCTGTCGTTTTAAAACCTTTTGCTCTAATTTAAAGTTGTTTCAGTGAGCATAAATTTAATGGAAGGAAAAATTGACAACACACATGCCATCCTCCTCACCAGACCACTGAAACTGTACACATGAGCATTACAAATAATTTGATCTTAAATATGCAGAATGGCAAATGAAGTAGCCAAATTGCACTTTTAAAAAGAAATGATCAAAACTAGTAAATTTGAGAACGTAGAAACACCCCAGTGCCCTATGTTTGAGATTATATAACAGGCTTTTAGAGAAGGAAATGATTTTCAAATCATCTAACTAACCCATTCATTTTCTTTTACAGATGTTATTTCTGATGCTCACAGATTGACACCTTCATAGACCTCAGAAAATTAATAGGACACTTGGGTCCGATCTTAGCCCTTTGAGGCCCTTTCCAGGTAACTTTTGATTGTGAGGTCATATAACCTCACATTCAGAGAAATATTTATTAGGTCATAGAATATTATCAATATATTTATTTTTCAGTTAAATGCCATGGTACATAGTGTTTGCCTTTCTTGCATTTGGTTCTCATTAAAAGAAAAGCAATTAATCATTTTATTCTAATAAAGGCCAATGTCACAAAATTTCATCATCCCATTTGGTTATTACAATTTTGAAAAATCCGTGAAAGTTACATAATTAAGATTTACCTTAATAGTTTGAAAAAAATTTGGAGAAAAAAATAAACTTATTTTAGTGATTACCAAATATATAAAATATTGACAATGTAAGATAAATGGTGAATATGATAAGTACAAAAGTATTAAATGATGGGTAAAACTATGTTACTTATCTGGGCCATTGTATTTAAAAATCATTAAATTGGACTAAATATATTCTATTAATTCCTTTATATATCAGTCAACTCTGATTTTATCCCCCAAAATTAAAAAACTCATTGAGAACAGTGGTAGCTTTAGATGCCAGGTTTGCTGATTTTAACTGTCATAAGTATATGAAATACAGATATATTGCTACTCTGGTGGTTTATTTTCATTTTTCTGGTAATTTGAAGAGAAGAGAGGCAAAAAATGAAATGAAAGTAGATTCAATTTGCTGTTAAATTGGATTATCAAGAAATAACCATCTATTCTGTTTATAGTACAAGCAGCAACAAACTTCAAAACCACACATATCTCTAGATTTAACTTTTCTAATAAAAAAAAGCAAATTCTTTTAGAAAACTGATGATAGCATAATTATAATCCTTTTAAGATTCTTCTATCATGAATATATTTACAGAACAGAAAGTTTACTTTGTAAAATACAAGTTGTATTCATGTGTATGTTACTTCAAAAACTCATAAATTTAAAGCAAAACTTTTTGCTAAAGAGTCAAATTGTTCTTGTGTTTTATCCTCTGCTGAGCACACACAGAAAACTAAATGATTATCTGTAATAAAGTTGGAATCTCAAGGTCACAGAAAGAACCAATTTGCTCATTGGATGACATACTTCAGATGTAGTAGGATTATTTAAAATTTCTGACTACTATTGGGCATTTATATATGAGTTGTGCTGTATGATTCTTTAATATTATTTATAATAAAATACTTGATAACACTTGATAAAATAGCAAATAATAATATTAATGTCATTTTAGGTTGTAATTCAATCTCTTAAAATATTTGGTTATCAATGTTAGTACTATCATAGGTTTTGTCAAAATCAACCAAATTAATATGAGCATTTAGTTCAATTTTAATGACAATTACATTATGGGTTAAACTAAGATTATCACAAAATTTATATATTAGAAATGGACTAATATTTTCTTGATTCTTCCAATAAAAGTGTTCCTTGTCCATATTCAAAATGTTGTCATGGATTGAAGAATAAATCAAATATTTAATCTCAGTTAAATCTGTATTTCAAGCCTCATGTGGGTAAACTTTTTTTTTCACTATAAGTTTGTACTAATACAGATTATGGGTATGACATCTTCAAATACTTCTCCTACCACCACAATCTTAACCAAGTTTCATAGGTTCCTAATTCTGCCAAATGGCACTGTTGGGTATATCTGATTTTTGCTTATGTATGGCATTTTGGAAATTACACAGCATCAATGTAAATTATACTCTCCATTTATATATTACTGTGCACCAGAGGGACAATTAGTTTCTCATAAATTCATTCCTGGGTTTCTACTAATGAGATCTCAGGCTATTGTCCTTTACTCTCCTTAATACTCCCTTCTTCAGTTTGAGAAGCATATTTAACCGCTTACGTTGGGTGAGTTTCCAATCTTTGTTCTTTAGCAAGCTCCTTAGTTTGTTTTATCCATTTATTTAAATGTGTTCTACCTCTTCAGTCTAATTGGTACTCTACCTTTTCTTCTTAAAATAGCATCCCTTCCAAGCAAATCCGTATAGGTCTATACATTTCTTCCTCAGCATGGCTGTCACTGTTAGGACTCACATCTTCTGTGACTCCATCTATGCACCACTTTTTCCTAAGCTAATTTTAGTGGGTTTTGCTCAATGTTGACTTATTTGCCAAACATTTCATTGCTTTTGAGTGTTTATTTGTGAGTATATTTTTGGATTTCAAAATGGCGAGTTTTCTGGGATAGTGACATATGTGTTGTCACGGACTCATATATTTTTGCTTTACTTTACCAAAGACATTCCCCAAAGCACTCTGCAAACATTGAGGCTATAAGTGGCAGGTAAGTGAATCTACAAAATTGCTTATAAATTGTCATTGGTGTCAGATTTTCAAGTACAATATTTTTTTGTCATACTAATTACTCTCACTTCACAAGAAAAAATAAGTATTGTCTATAGATGTTAGGTCACCTAATGCTATCATGTTTGGGGCACACAGGAGATATTTATGTGCATCACACAGGGATACTCTCAATATCTTATCACCTAGGTTAATGGTTACACAGTGAATTGTGACTCTGTTTTTGAGCAAAGTCATTTGAATTCATATGGGTGTCCACAGCCTCCACATGCTACCATCCAAAAGTGATCTTTTGAAGTAGAAATAATCTATAAGATGAAGACCAAAAGACACAGCTTTACTGGAGTTTTTTCTAGTATTCATTTATTCAGAAGGTACATTAGTATTATCAAAATACACACTACAGATGACTCCAGATGAAAATTTTCTTATATGCTGAGGTGCATTGAGGAACCTCAGATTCAAGAAATTATTTGCAATTAAATATCTCTGTCATTAGCTGTAATGACAGAGATATAGTTATTTATAAATCCGTAAATATAGCTAAGAGATAATATAATTCTCTTAGCCTCTCCTGAGGCATAAAGGTCATGTTACCTTTTTTTGATTATCAGTTTATTAGCTTCTTTTCTATTAACAAATAGTTCATATTCCTATTTGTCATTGACTTTCATCCAGACTCTCCTGCATTTTCAATTTAGCCAGAGAATCGACCCATATAGCTATAGCTGTCATCAATGTGGGTTTGGCCAATGCTTTTTCTTTTTTCTTTTTCAATTCCCAGTCAATTGGAATAAAAGAGGATAAGTAAAAACCTGTGGGATTCTCTCATTTGTTCGATATGGAAAAGACAGAAACTATCAATCCAAGTCTGTCTAAACAGTTGAGGCGAAGATATAGCCTATGTCTTAATTCTCTCAGGAAATTAAAATGAATTTTTAAAGGTGTAATCATCATGTCATATCTAGCAACCAAAAATTCATAAATTGAATCTGGGTACCAGCACTATATGACCATTTCCAGTGTCCTTCTCTGTTTCATGCTTTTTGTTGTGGTTGTTGTTGTCAATAAGAAATTTCTTCTCTGCATTTACCTTTCTGTGGGAATGAATTTCTCACACTTTAAAAGGATGGGTGCTTCCAGACTTAGAACAATTTTATGTTTGTTGTAGTTTTAAAAAATATTCTAATTATTACAAGTTACATACCAATAGGTATATGTATTCATGGTACACATTTAATGTTCTGATTGAATGTTCTACAGGAATACAATGTGTAATAATCACATCAGGATAATTGAGGTATCTATCCACTCAAGTATTTTTCATTTCTTCATGTGAATAACATTCCAATTCAACCTAGGGGTCCATCAACAAAAGAATGGATAAAGAAAGTATGGTACATGTGAAAAATGGAATATTATTCAGCCACACAAAAGAACGAAATCTTGTCATTTGCAGCAGCATGGATACAACTGTAGGACATTATGTTAAGTGAAATAAGTGAAGCCCTGAAAGACAATGTTGACATGTTCTCACCCATATGTGTGAGCTAAAAAATTAAAACAGTTGAACTCATGGAGATGGAGAGTAGAATGATGGTTACCAGATGCTGGGAAAGGCAAGTGAAAGGGAGAAAAAGTGGCTATAGTAAATGAGTGTAATAGAAGTATGTCTAACTTAAACTCAGTTATAAGCCCCAATTTGCTTATTAAATAAGATATATTTTGAAGTAGCAGGTATTCTGGTTCAAAATGCCACTAGTTACACTGGGTGAAGTTCTTTGCTAATTGCAAAAAGGATTGATTAAGTAAGCATAACTACAGCTAACAGCATTTCCAATAGAAATTGAGCTTGGGGATTGTAAGTACTAAGGACCTCATTGTGTTATGGTTCTTTGGAATTTGTTTCATAGAAACAACGTGTATTGGGACTAATAAAATAGCAGAAGAAATGCATGACTTCTCTAGAAACAAAGCCATCCATCAATCAATCTTTACAACTCTTGCTTTTGTTTTTGCTCTAAAAGAGAAGTAAATTATGTTTTGGTTGGTTAACAATGTCTTTAATAGAACTAATTAAAGTTATGACTAAGAATTTTAATGTTTTTGCTAGTACTTGTATATTAGTTGGATTAATAAACTAATTTCTGGTGGTCATATGATTAATAATCATTTGTTTTCAGTCTTAGTTTGTTATTCATATTGATATGTTAAGATTATATTATCAGTATAATACCTAACAATAGTTTATAATAGAATCACATTTAAATATTTTCTCACCAAGTTTACAATGACCAGGGTAATTTTAATATCACTGTGGGAGTTTAGTAAATGTTTACTGAAACATAATACAATGAATAAAAATTGTCTTTCTTTTCTGAAACAGAAATTGAGAGGAAAATATTAGTCAAATAAGTCACAGAATAGCAACTTCCCTTAGCTTGATGCCCAACTTGGGTTGTTAACATGATATTTGGCATAGATACTGGTACTGTTTTTATTTAGCCTTCTATAGTATATGTGCATTGCTAGAAACACAGCATAATTTCATACTGGTAAGGGTGAGTATTTGTTCCCCAAGAAGGAATAGCAGCCCAAAATACATATGCACATAACTTTAAAATACACAAAACAAAATTTCATAGAACTGAAAGAGAAAATAAATCTAAACTTGTATTTGGAGATTTATAGGTGTGCTTATTCAAGTGTTTTGTGAGCCACAGGAGAAAGTGTGGGTCACCACATAAAACAGAGGTCAAGCAGAGTCTCATTTGCAGAGCATGAAGGAAGAAGGGGTTTTCAAAACTACAGAAACATCATTAGGGAGAACTTAGACTTGGTAAAATGTGACCCAAATTTCTGAAAATGGGAGAGTAAAGTTGTGCTTTGCATAAGATAATGCAAGCAATTCATTTATTTTAAGATATAGCAATAAATAAATAGCTACTGAGATTAAGTGAAGTATTCTGACCTCAATATGCAAATAAATGTGATACTAAAGGAAGCCTTAAATGTGTGTAGTACTGTTTCCAGTTGGGGTTCATTACTTATGCGCCATTTTCTTGGCATTCTTGGCAATCCCTTCTTATGTATCAATAATTACTTGGAATTTAAATGGAACAGAATGTTCCAATACAAAGACATAAAGTAATGAATGAATAAAACAAACAAACCAATACAAGATCCAACTATATTTTGACCATAGTACACTCATCATACTTTTAGGACATATATAAACAAAAGCAAACAAATGGAAAGAAATATTTTCACAAATGAAAACTAAAAGCAGCAGGGGTAGTCACATATATTTATGACAAAAATAGAGTTTAAATAAAAAGTATAAAGCAAAAAAAGGACATTTATATTATATATTATATTATATTATATTATCAATTCATCAAGAGAAAATACCAATTGCAAACATATACACATTCAAATGAAAGCATTTAAATTTATAAAACAAATTTTAAAGGCTATGAAGGGAGAGATATATTGCAATACGATAATAGCAGATGAATTCAGTACCTCATGTTCAATAACAGGCAAATCATCTAGAAAGAAAATTCATAAGGAAGCATTGAACCTTAAAAACACTGTACATCAAGTGTATCAATAGACAAATATAAAATATTTCATCCAATAGCAACATAATACATATTTTTTATCATGTGCACATAATATACTCTCCAGAATAGATCATATATTCTGCCACAAAACACGTATTAACAAATTGGAAAAGATTATAATCATATCAAGTACTTTTTTGACCAAATGGTATGAACTACAAATCAACAACTGGAATAATTTCTAAAAATATACAAATAAGTAGAAATTAGACAAAATACTGCTGAACAATCATGTTAATGTGAAAATTAAAAAGGAATTCGAAACATATCTTGAGACAAAATAAAATGGACACACAGCCTAATATAACTTTTGGGATGGAGCAAAAGCAGTAACAAGAGGAAAGTTCACAGCAATAAATGCCTGTATCAAAAAAAGAAGAAAAACCTCAAATAAACAATCTAACATGGCACGAGAAGAAAATCAAAAAAGAAGAACAAACTAAGCTGAATGTCAGAAGAAAATATGAATATTAAAGATGAAATAAATAAAATAACGATTGGAAAACAACTCAAAATATTAACAAAACTGAAAATTATTTCTTTTAAGATAAAATTAACAAACCTTTGGCTAAGAAGAAAAAAGAAGGCCCAAACAAATAATAGCAGAAATGAAAGGAAAACATTACAATGGATAACAAAGAAATATAAAATATTTCAAGAGATGGCTATGAACAATTATATATGACAAAAAATTAAACTAGAATAAATGGATAAAATCCTTGACACATATAACCTACTCAGGCTGAATTATGAATAAATAGAAACTATGAACAGGGAAATAACAAATACAAGGTATTCCAAAATAAAAGTCTTCCAAAAATAGCAACAACAAGAAAAGCCTAGGACCTGATCTCACTACTGCAAATAAATATTTGAAGAAAAATGAGCGCCAATTCTTTATAAACTCTTCCCAAAAGTCTGAAAGAATAAAATACTTCTAAACTCATTTCAAAAGATTGATATTACTCTCATGCTAAAACTAAACAAATATATCACAATAAAAGAAAATGACAAGCCAATATCTTTGGTGAATCTAGCAAAAAAGTCCTCACCAAAAATACTGGCAAATCACATTTAACAATATATTGGGGTGGGGAGAGGCAAAAACAAACAAACAAAAAAAACCTAAAAAAACCCAAATATATTGAACCTGTAGACCAGCTCTACAAGAAATGCTTAAGAAAGTATTAAACACAGAAGAAAAAAAAAGTCATTCTTTTCCCAAGAATGCAGGAAAATGATTGAAAACACACACATATGTCAGCAACAAAATCAGAAGAAAACTAACAGACAAATAAACAAACAAACAACACCAACAAATTCTGTAAGAACCTCAAGACAAGGTGCATTTAGCCTGAACACTAATGGACTAAATGCACCACTGAAAAGACACAGAATGGGAAACTGGGGGAAAAAAAAGAAAACAACAACAACAAGAACAACAAAAACAAAAACATGAGGCAACAATATACTGTCTCCAGGAAACTCATCTCACCAAAATGAACACCCCCAGATTTAAAGTAAGAGGATGAAAAACAAATTTTCATGCGAATGGAACATGCGAGGAAGCAGGAATTGCGATCTTAATGTCAGACAAAATATTCTTAAAGCTATAAAAAAATTTTAAAAATAAACAGAAGGTTACTACATAGTGATAAAAGGTTTAATCTATCAACAGGAAATATTCATCCTAAACATATATGCCCCAACATAGGAGCACCAATCTTTATAAAGCAGCTTCTAGGTAAACTAAAAAACAATATTGACTCTAACACTATCATAGCTGGGGTCTTAAATACCCCACTAACAACTCTAGATAGATCACCAAGGTAAAAAATCAGCCAGGAGATTCAGAACCTTAACTTGATACTTGACCAAATGGACTTAATAGATGCCTATAGAACACTCCAACCAATGACCACAGAATATAAATTCTACTTATCACACATGGAACACACTTCAAGATTGACCAAATCCTCTACCATAAATCAAGCATAAGAAAATTTCATAAGATCAAAATACTGTCATGTACCTTCTCAGATCACAGTGGAATAAAAATAGATATCAACACCAACAAAGCTACCCCCAAACTCACAAAGACATGGACACTAAATAGGATGATGCTGAACACCTCCAGAGTCAACACAGAAATCAAAGCAGAAACTAAAAGATTTCTAGAAAACTATGAAAATAAAGACACATCTTTCCAAGACCTCTGGGATGCCAAGAAAGCATTACTGAAAGGGGAATTCATTTATTTACCAACACACATCAAGAAAATGGAAAGATCATAATTTAACAGCCTAACAAATAACCTGAGGGAGCCAGAAAGAAAAACCATCTAAACCCTAACTTTAGCAGAAGAATCGAGATCACCAAAATAAAAACCCAAATGTAGGACATAGAAGTCAAAAATATCAAAAAAGAAAATAAATAAGTGAAACAAAAACCTGGTTCTTTGAGAGGTTATGCAAGATTGATGGATCCTTAGCCAGGAGGACCAAGAAAAAGAGAGCAAAAGACCAAATAAACACAATAAAAAATGCAAAAGATTAAATCACAATGGATGCTGAAAAATTACAAAAAAAATCAGAGATTGCTATGCACACCTGTATGGAAATAAACTTTAAAACCTAAATAAATAGAGGACTTTCTAACATCAAATAACCTCCCAGGTTTGAAACAAGAAGAAATTGAGATATTAAACAAACCAATAATAACCCAAGAAATTAACTCTATCATAAGAAAACTACCAACACAATAAAAGTCCTGGACCAGAAGGCTTTCCAGTGGAGTTCTACAAAACATACAAGAAGGAGCTGATACCAATCCTACTGAAAGTACTCCAAGTAATGAAGAAAGATGGAACTCTCCCAGAATAATTTCTTGAAGCTAACATTACACTAATACCCAAACTGGGTAAAGATCCAACAAAGAAAGAGAACTACAGGCCAATATCCCTGATGAACATAGGTTCAAAAATACTCAACAAGATTCTAGCAAACTGGATCCAACAACACATCTTTAAAAGCATCCACTTTAACCAAGTAGGCTTCATCCTTGGAATACAGGGCTGGTTCAACATCTGCATGATCACGGATGTAAATAAATACAACAACAAATAAAAAAATAGAAATCAGCCGGGCTCGGTGGCTCAGCCTGTAATCCTGTGTTTTGGTAGGCTGAGGTGAGTGAATTGCCTGAGTCTGCGGGTTCGCAACCTGCCTGGGCAACTTGGAGAGACCTCATCTCTACAATAAATAAAAAAATTAGCCGAGCGTGGTAGTGCGCGCCTGTAGTTCCAGCTGAGGCGGAAGGATTGCGGGAGCCCAGCAGGTTGAGGCTGCGGTGGCCGGGAGTGGCCACTGCACTCCAGTCTGGGTGACAGAGTGAGACTCCAACTCAAAAAAAAAAAAAAAAAATAGAAATCACATGATTATATCATCAGATGCTGAAAAAACTTTTGATAAAATCCAGCATCCCTTCTTGATAAAAACCCTTGAACACCTAGATATAGGTAGAGAATTCCTAAAAATAGTAAGAGCCATCTATGATAAACCTACATCCAATATACTGATAGACAGAAATTGGAACCATTTCCCCTAAAAACCGGACCAAGACAAGATTGCCCACTTTCAACCTTCCTGTTTGACATAGTGTTAGAAGTCCTAGCTAGAGCAATCAATCAAGAGAAGGAAATCAGGGCATTCAAATAGGAAATGAGGAAGTCAAATTATCCCTCTTTGCTGACTATATGAATCTATACCTCGAAAATCCAAGAGATTCTGTCAAAAATCTTCTTGCACTGGTAAAGTATTTTGACAAAGTCTCAGGGTACAAAATAATTGTGCAAAAGACAGATGTGTTCTTAGACACCAACAGCAAACAGAGAACCAAATAAACAGTATAACCCCATTTACGATAGCAACAAAAAAAATGAAGTGCCTCGACATTTTCCAAACCAGAGAAGTGAAAGACCTATAAAATGAAAACTACAAAACACTGTTGAAAGAAATCCAAGAAGACAAAAAAACGAATGGAAAAACAGTCCAAGCTCATGGATTAGAAGAGTCAACATTGTTAAGATGTCCACCCATCCCAAGGAAATCTACAGATTTAACACACTACCCATTCAATTACCAGCATCATTCTTCTCAGACCTGGAAACAACAATACAGAAATACATATAGAAACAAAAATGAACACGAATATCCAAACAATCCCCAGCAAAAGAAACAAAGTTGTAGGTATCATACTTCCAGGCTTTAAACTTTATTAAAAGGCTACAATAACCAAAATATCCCAGTATTGGTACAAGAGCAGGCATATGGACCAATGGGACAGGATAGAGATTCTGGAAGCAAAATCTCAATCTCTTAACCAACTCTCCTTTGACAATGCCTCCACTAATAACCACTGGAAAAAGAGAATTTATTCAGTAAGTAGTGCTGAAAAAACTGACTGACCACATGTAGAAGATTACAACAAGACCCATTCCCTATTACCATACACAAAATCAACTCTAAATGGATCAAATACCTAAATGAAAAACCTCAAACTATGAGAATCTTAGAAAATGCGGGAGACACCCTTATGGAAATTGGAACTGGCAACCAATTCCTGATGAAAATCCCAAATGCCCATAAAGTAAGAGATAAGATAGACAAGTGGGATCTCATCAAGCTGAAAAGCTTCTGCAAAGCAAAAGAAACCATCAAGAGAGTGGGAAGACAGCTCACAGCATGGGAAAAATTATCTGCCAACTATATAGCTGACAAAGCCCCAACATCCAGGATCCACAAGGAACACAAATGTGCTGAAAGGAAAAAAAAAAAAAAAAAAAAACACACAACAACAATTAAAACGTGGGCAAAAGGCATGTATAGACACTTCTCAAAAGAAAATATACAGGCAGCCAACAGACACAGGAAAAAGTGCTCTGCCTCACTAGTCATCAGAGAAATGTAAATCAAAACCACACTGAGATATCACCTAACCCCAGTAAGAATGACCATCATTAATAAAACAAACAAACAAAAAAGATGGCGGAGAAAAGGAACGCTTCTATACTACTGGTGGGAATGCAATCTCTTTGGAAAACAGTGTGCACGATGGAATATTATGCAGCCATAAAGAAGGACAAACATATGGACTTTGCAGTAACTTGGATGGGTTTAGAATCTATCATACTCAGTGATCTATCACAGAAACAACGATTAGATGTCCACGTGTTTCACTCATAAACCGACCCTGAACACCTATAAGAAAGAGATTGGCAGTAGTAGCATACTGCCAGGGTGGAGGTGGGGGTGACCAAACACCAATCAGGGTAACTGATCTCAGAGCAGGCAAAGTGGGGACCAAAAGGAGACCCAAACTTTACCTGTATGATGACCAGGTATGAACAGTTGGGACCATTAAGAGATGATTAAATAGATATCTAATATTATCTTGGGAGTGGGTTCCTGGAAAAAAGCAATTATGGCTCTCTCTGATCTTGTTCTTTCTTACCCTTTCTTGACCTTTCATCTCCTGCCATGGGATGACACAGTCCAAAGACTTCTGTCAAATGCCAACACCATGATCCTGTTCTTCTCAGTCTCTAGAACAGTGAGTAAAATACATTTGTGTTCATTATAAATTACCCAATCTCAGGTATTCTGAAATAGCATTACTAGAGTAAGAAAGTTGGAGAGAATGTGGAGAAAAGGGACCCTTGTACACTGTTACCGGGAATGTAAGTGTGTGTATTGCTAAAATCTCTAAGGAACTAAAAAATAGAACTACCATATGACCCAGCAGTTTCACTTCTTTATATCCACCCAACAGATTTGAAATCGGTATTTCAAAAAGATATATGCACTACTATGTTCAATGTAGCATTATACACAGTAAGTTATGAAATCAACCTGTGTCCTCGATCAAATGAAGAATTTTTTAAAATGGCACAGGTTGAGTATTTTGTATCCAAAATGCTTTGGATCTGAAATGTCATGAATTTTAATTTTTGTTTTTATTTTGGAATATATCCATTATACTTACTGGTTCAGTATCCCTAATCTGAAAATTTGAAATCTGAAATGCTTGAAAGCATTTTCATTGAGTGTCATGTTGGTGTTCAAATAGTTTTGGACTTTAGGACTTTTGCGATTTGGGATTTTGGGTGTAGGGATACTCGACTTTATATATATACACAATGGAATACTAGTCAGCTTTTTAAAACTGAAATTATGTCACTTGTGTAAACACGGGTGGAATCGTAGAACATTATGCTAATTGAAATAAGTCAAATACAGTAAGACAAATACTGTATGTTATCACTTCTATGTGGAATCTAAAACAGACTCCAAGCAGAGAGTAAAACGATGGTTACCAGACACTGGGGAGGGTGGGTAGAGTGGAAAAATGATACTCAAAGTGTACAAAGCATCTATTAGACAGGAGTGATAATTTTTTCTTTGAAATCTGTTGCACAGGGTGAATTTAGTAAATAATTATTTACTATTATACATTTCAAAATTGCTAAAAAAAAAAGTTCAAATGTTCTCACCACAAAAAATTATAAGTATTTGAGGTGATGGATTGTTAATAACCTTGATGTAATTATTTCACATTTTATTCATGAGTCATAACATCAATTTGTACTTCCAAAATATTTACAACTGCAATTTTTCAATTTAGTTAAAAATTAAAATTAAAAAAGGTTTCATCTGGAAAGCACAAGTATAAATGCTAGATGTGGAAAGAATCCTGAAGGGGCAGATGACAACTATTATTTAACATAAACTATAAAGTACTAATGCTTTCTTAATTATGTATATATATATTTTTTGGTTTTCACTTTAAAACCATGAGCTTAAGTAAGCACATGTGAGAACCTGAAAGATACCCTGTGAACTGTGATACTCACTGATAATTGTGACAGTTTATCAAGGGTATTGATGATTGGTTGTTCAGTCACTGCAGGCACCATAGTTATATCCCATTCTTATAAGTCAATTAGAGAAGAATGAGCATGAAATTTGCCATGTGTCATGCCTAGGTTCAAATCTTAGCTCTGGCATTAGCTAACTTTGCAAACTTCTGTGAACTGCTTGACCACCTTGAGATTTTGTTTTCTATTAAATAAATAAAATGTAACAATATCCATCTACAAGTGTACTTTAATATTGGAGGTTATTTACATACACTACTACCTGATGACTAAATAGGACCCTCAATAAAAGGTACTACTTATGAATGTGATTTCAGTTCATAACATTGTAATCTATCACTTAGGAGCACATGTAGATCTCAACTTACTTATGTTCAATGTTTTTGTGTTCATCAAGCTGAGGACCCAATAAACAGTCAACACCAAGTCTGAGATTCCTGTCAACAAACATGCTAAAGGAGGATTTTGTGTAGACACAAAACTGTGGCTAAACCCTGAGTCTCGGCTGCTCTATGAACCAAAAGGCATATTGTGTGAGATATCTTATTTTTCAAACAATAAATGGTGAATGAAAAATATTGGCTTGATGCTCATTAAACAGATTTTCCAAATGTTCACCAGAAAAAAAAACAAAAAACCTTTTGTAGTTTTACTGTCACCTATTATTTTGTGGATTTTTAAAAATATCTTTTAAAATAAAAGATGTATTACTCAAAACTATAGCAATCTTCAAAGTCTAGCATCTATATTGCTTTAATTCATGTATCCTTAATTTATTAATCACAGAAAATAATATTTAGAATACTTACATTATATCACAATGTAAATGCTATTTGTCTGTTGTTATTCATTTAGAAAGTAATTACTGAAGATCTATGTACCAGGCAAATATGAAGAGACATTATTGTTCTCAAGTGAGTATCAAAAGATGAAAATAAAGAAATAATTTAAAGTTTTTATAGGGTGGGTAGTATGAAACACAGAATTTTACCTAGTTAAGAATGACTAACTGACTTAGACACTCAAATAAAAACTTGAGATATGGCGGACATAATTTGAGTAATATAAGACATTTGAAAGAGTATATACGTGTGTATAAAACACACATAAATATACAGGCATAAATGCACGTGCATATGTATATTTCTAGCTCTCCCCTCTGATTATGATGATTAACTAAAGTTGTAATCATTTCTCCAGCCATTAACTGTAAAAAATAAATTGAAGGCTATAATCAGTTGTTACAGATATTAATACAATAAGTAAGAAGCTAATTAATTGTAATGCAAATATCTTGGTAAAGGGGTTGAAAATAATAGATGGCAGCATGACCTTTAGGATGTGTTTCTATTGAAAGGTTAATCCTAACAGTGCTGCTTCTGGAGCATAGTAAATGAGTTGAACAAGTTTTATTAGCTAGATTATATCAAAGTCTACAAAGAATGATAAAGAGAAGAGAGAGAGGAATGAAGGGAGGGAGAGGGAAGGGAGGAAGGAAATGAGGGGGTAGGAAGGAAGAGAAGGAGTGAGGGAGCAAGGAAAGTGGGGGGGAGGGTAAGAAGGAGGGAGAGAGAGAAAAGAGAGGAAAAAACTTTTGGCATTTTAAATGAACTCCTTTTCTAAACAGGCCATTCATAAAACCAAATGCAAGTGCATTTATGTTTTAGAATGCACATATGTCTGTCTATCCTAATCTATCTTATTTTCTATTCAATTGAATTACGTTGCCAGGGGTGAAAGAATTACAGACTCTTTCTATTTTGGATCATTAATCACCTATTCTATTAACTTAATAAGGTATGGATAAAATCAAAGCCAAATCTATTTATCTTTTCCATTTAAGAATCAAATATTTTAAAAAATTTATTGCAACCTAAAACTTTCTCATAATTGAACAATTATTTAAAAATTATATATTTATGTATATTAAATATATATTTATGTTCTCTCTCTCTGTATATATATATATACACACACATTTGTATATATGTATACACAAATGAAGAAAGAGGAAAGAAAGTGTGATAGTGAAGGAGAGAGAAATGGAGGGAGGAAAGAGGAAAGATAATGAAACAGTGAGAAAGAGAAGACAAGAAAAGAATGCAGCATGGAAGAATTTTCTTCCTGGAAGGGATTTTAGATCTGATCTTACTTAGCAAAGAAGGAAGTTGATAGGCTCAGGAACATGCAGTATGTCTGTGACAGAGCAGATGCAGAAAATGTCCCCGATTTTAGCTTCCCTAATCTTTTGCATTCATGGAGATTGAAGTCATAAGTGTGTATGTGTGCATCAGTTTGCTTTTCCGACACACTACTAATTAATTGCTATCTACGCAGTCTGTATTCATCAATTGTTTTAAGTCACTGACAGTACATTATTTCCACAAAGTCTGACAGTTGCATATCTGTAAAAGCCATCTTCTAACTTGAATTTGACCAAAAAAAAAAAAAAAAGAAAACTTAGTTTCTACCATTTTTAAAAGGCTCATTCACTATTTTCAAAATATAAGACCAATCATTTTTTAAAAGTATTATGCATAATTGATTCTGTTGTTTTAAATGTTTTCTATTTTGGAGTTCTATATTTGTTTTTAAGCATCTTTCAAGCTTTCTATCCCATTTTATGGCTGCTTTTTGTATTTTATTCTGAAGAGACATTAGATCTTAAGATATAGGACTATTCTCACAAAATAACATTTTAAAGGTTTTCCTTCTTCCATTTCTGTGTGAAACTATTAGTATGATAACAGTAATGTATAATAATATAGCAGTAATTATTTGAATCCAAAGTTAAATTCTTTTTCAGATTTCTATTATAGGAAGGACAAATGGACAACCAGATAATAAATGACCTGATTTTTTAAAAAATTGTCTAATCATCGCAATGAACTCATATAGAATTTAAATTTAACATTATTGAGGCAATAGTTAGATTAATGTCAATCTACATGTTTGTTATGAACACAGTTGCTATATGAATGCTGTACAATTCAAAAAAGAACACAGATGTCAAAAATGACTAACGTACATAGTGCAACTTCAAGAGAAAATTACAAGTACGTTTTGTGAATGAGATGAAGTATATTAAAAAGCAAATCGAGTAATTATGAATAAAGCTGGTTAAAATTTGCACACTGACAAAATATCGTAATTTACAGAAACATCAAAAGTACATCAAAATGTTTACATTAGAAAAAATATACAAATCCCTTTTTAAACTATTCCTAGAAATTTGACTTTTATTCTTACTTAAATAATAAGTCATGCAGATGGTATACATACTAACAAAAGAAGTAGGTAATTTTGAGTAAGTATGATCAAACTCAAATCTAGATCCAATTAACTATCAATATGAGTAATTTAAAATTTGTATTTTAATTTTTTACTCTTTCTCTCCTTACCTTTCAATTTGCATGAAAACCAAATGTGCCCAATAATGATATTACAATAAGCAGTTTATTTGAGTTATATGGCTTTTTTGAATATATTTTAATAATCTTTTTGCATTGACAACAATCCTCCCATTGTATGCATGTCCTACTGTATAAAATTCATATAAAATTATCCAATATTAAGTCCAAAATATTAACTATCCATTCAGGAATATCACCTCCTGCGTGCATGGGGAGATTATTGGATCTGTTTGTCTAAAGTTTACTTTACTTAGATATATGGAAATAAATACAATATTAAGGAGAAGCAATAGAAAAGAACTTGTAGCTGTTTAAATTACTGTAGCCAAAACAAAATTTCTTAATAAAATCAGTCTTACTTTCTAATGCATTCATGCACACATATGTAAAGCCCCTGACATACATAGCAAAGGACACTACAGTTAAGAGGCTCACATCCTTTGCCCACTTTTTGATGGAGTTTATTTATTTATTGTTTCATGTTGATATGACTAGCCAATTTTCCCGGCACCATTTATTGAATAGAGTGTCCTATCTCCATTGCTTATCAGCTTTGTCAAAGATCAGTTGGTTACAGGCATGTGGTTTATTTGACACTCTTTACTCTGATTCATTGATCCATCTATTCTTGAACCAGTACCATGCTGTTTTAGTTACTATAGCCTTAAAGTATAATTTGACGTCAGGCAGTGTGATGTCTCTGTAATTGTTCTTTTTGCATAGAATTGCTTTGGCTAATTGGACTCTTTTTTGGTTCCATATAAACTTTAAGATGGCATTTGCCAAAGGAAAATAAATCCGTATATAGAAAAGATACCTATACTCATATGCTAATTGTGACACTATTTACAAAAGCAAAATCATGGAACCAACCTGACTGCCTAAAAATATTTGACTGGATAAAGACAACGTGATATATATATATATATATATATATATATATATATATATATATATATAATGGAATACTGCACAGCCATAAAAAAAGAATGAAATCATATCCCTTGTAGCAGCATGAAGGGAGCTGGAGATCATCCTCATAAGTGAACTGACTCAGTAAAAGAAAACCAAACATCATGTGTTCTCACTCATATATGGTAGCCAAATGCCTACAAAGAAGGAAATAAGACACTGAGGACATCTATAAGTGGGAGGTGAGAAGGAGGGTTAGGGAACATAAATCACCTATCGGGTACAATATTTACTATCTGGGGAATGGGTGACCTGAGATCCAATCCCCACCATATCCAATATGTCCATGTAACAAATATACATGTGTATCCCTTAAATTAACATGAAACGGGGAAAAAAAAGAGGTTTGGTGGTACTATCAAGTCAGAAGGCTAAAATTGCATGAGGACTTTTCCTACCTGGTTGTAAAATTTTGTAGAACTTTAAGAGAGAGACTTTCAATTAATTTCTCAACAAATATGATAGCTAATGCTTGCTGGGTACTATGTATCAGGTTTTGTGCTATTTGCTTTAAAAGCACCCTTTGCTTAACTAGGAAAGATGGTGTAGATCTTTCTCACTTTACTGGTGAGGAAAGTGAGGCTTAGAGAAATGACTAGACTTGCCCATGGCCATTGGTTACTACCATGGAGATTCAGGATTTGAACTCAGATATGAGTATGGTAATTTGTATGCTATGTTAATCATTCTCGTTATATATTTGATGTTTCCATTTATTATCCAAGCATTTCCTAAACATATTCTTCAGATAAGCACTAACCATTTTCAGAAGAAGAAAATCAGTGGGTGATGAATACATAATTTAGTTTTTCCCTGGTTAAGGAGTTAACAGCCTCGGCACTTAAGCTCACTGACAATTGGACAAAGTTCAAACATAATTCTTGCACCAGGTGCTTCAGAATGTAGTACACTCCTTATTCTAACCAAGTGGTGCTCATCATTTCACAGGTACATTTCCTTTGTGTCTCATTCAGTAGACATTTCAATAATTCATGCCTCCCTCATTTTGTCTGTGGGAAAACCAGATAAATGTGCCTTAGAAGTAAGCACAAAAGAAATAATACATAAAAGACAATATTTTTAATTTTAATTTTTGCAAAAAGCAATTCAATTATATAAATTTAAATGCAAATGGCACTACATCAATTATAATGAAAAGTAGCACATTCTGGCCTATTATCTGTAGTTGCAAATTCCCACAGAAATTTGTTCCCACAATATAAAGCAATATGCAGCAAAAGCATCTTTTTTAATTTTTAGTTTTGAAGATGTGGGGTACAATTCAGTGTTAGGTTTACAAATGTTCATTATTGAGGTGTGCCCCCTCTCCCCTGGAAGTTTCCAACTACTGTCAATCCCTTTCCTGTAGTGTTATGATAATTGTTCAAGGTCCCCTTATGAGTGAGAACATGTGGCACGCAGTTCTTTGTTTCTGTGATAGATCACTCAGTATTATACACTCTAAGTCCATCCAAGTTCCTGCGGAGTTCATAATTAAAGGTGGAGAGACAATTGCTGACTTCCTTTACCCCACAACTAAATACATTAACAAACGAATCAGCCAATAACTGAATGAATAAGTAAAATACAAAATGTGAAAATATCTCAAGCTGTGCATTACCATATTTTATAATTACATTATTAGCTCAAAAACGTGGTTTGAATGCCTGCATTCTCAGGTCAGTCGTTGCTCCAGAATAAGTGATACACTAAAAGAAAAGGCAAGTTCCTGCTTTCCTAGGCAAAATGACATAGTGGGGGAATATGAAAACAAGCAAGTCAACACATGTACAAGATAATCTCAGGAGATATATGTTATGACAAAAAGACATAAAACTAGGAAAAATGACTTTTGGACAACCTCACCTTATGGGTCTGAGAATTCCTTCAGGAAAGTTTCTTGTTTCTCTTTGCCTATCTTAAGGTGCCTCAAACTTTGACCACTGAATTCTTACCATCAAATTTTGTTAAATTTGAAGATGTAAGTATGATGATGTCATAGCATATTTTTAATTTTATTAACCTCATTCTCTATTGGAAAAATAATTATTGGCATTAAAATATTCAAAAATGTTTATGTGGTTAAGGAGAAAAGCCTTGGAAATTATATTTACAAAGTGAGAGTAAATGCCACAGTTGCTGTTATTATTTATATTGAAACCTCGTGGTGCTTTCATGCATATATTTTTAAGTTGCAAATAAAAGAAGTATAGGAATAAAGATGAACATACTAATTGGTTCTCAAAGTTATCAATAAAATCATTGACTTTATATATGGAAGGTAAAAGCATGTAACAGCTGATGTCTGCATAAGGTGAATGAATTAGAAAAACCATCAATCTGTGTTCTACTTAAGCTTTTTTTTTAATAACATTTTATAGCTTCTGTGTGTTTGTAGTTTATAGGTTTTACTGTCAGTCCAGAAAATATAAAAAAAAAAAATCCTCACTACAAATACAGAGAAGTTCAAGCTGTCTTAAACACAGTGTTGAAAATAATAAAAAATGTTAATTCAACTTATAAAATGTAAGTACATTTTTATTTGGCAATTCATTTTCAATGCAAGTAAAACAGTTTGCCTAATAAAAATATATTATTGTCTGGACAGTGGAGTTGTAAACAACTCTTTGCTCTGTACACAAGTGCAACATCTGTGTTCAGCAGATGTATTTGAGCCACAGAGAAGGTCTCCCAATTAATGGTTTTCTATTTGTCACAATAACAGGATCTTAGTCTTTAAAAATGATTTTAGCACAATTCCAGAAATTAGAATAGTTTTTAATATGCTTAAGTTTCTGAACCTCTTCTCACAATGCTTATGCACATTTTTAATACGTATTGACTTTGAGTTAGACTTTATTTGTAACTGATCAATTCTGCCTCTTCTCTTTATATGTGTAGTGTGTTCATGTTCTAAAAATGATGCTCAGACAAAAATCAGCACATAATATACTTAATTAAGGTTTTATTTAGCAATCATTGAAGTGACTGTCTACTGGTTTTCTTCAAGCCTCATAATAGTAATGTAATCACAATATGTTGAAAGCTTGTTTCACTCTCCAATGTACACCTAGCCATATATGCAAGTAGAAAAATTTGATTTTTTTAAACAAAAATGATAATTTCTTTATCTCAAATATTATTAAAATATATAATAAAATGCTTGAAACATTGTCACTATATTTATACATTGATGACATTTTTACATGACACCTTACATAGAGTGCTAAATTAAAATTAAGCTTGTTTTATTTTTTCAGAATTGCCTTACCTGCAGATAATATAAAGATCATGTTCTTATTTTGAATAATCTATGGTGAAAAGAGTTTAAAGAAAGGAAAATGCCTGAATTATAATTCCAGTTCAGCCTTTAAATAGTTGTGTGATTTTATCACATTTCTCATTTTCCTGGAACTTTTATTTCCTCATGTGTAAAATAAAGATAATAATTCTTCCTTTAAAGGGTTTTTCTGTTAAGGAGACAAAATTTATACCCAACACAGCAAGGTACTTCATACGTAAAAGGTGCAAATTTCCTTCTTTTTCTAATGTAGCTTAGTTTTAAAAAGAACTTACTTATATTATTTTCCTACAATCCTTCTTTGCATTTTAATGGCTGTTTTGATCCTGTTATCCATTCTTAGCAGCTTTTGTAACTACAGAATTAAAAACCATTTAATCAATTCATATAAACATTCAGCTGATCTGTATATAGGATGCTGAAAAAATTAACTGAAGTTGACTTAATGTTTTTGTTAGCAAAAGAGCCCAAACTCCTCAGATACGCAATTCAGAATTCTAAGATCACTATTTGGTATTTAGATGGAATTCAGTGACAGAATGGACTGACACAAAGATGATTTCATGTCAAGAAACAGAAGTTCTGTTTGAAGACTTGTACTAATGGTGACTCCCCAAACGTAGTCTGGCTAGGATATTTAGACTGCTTTCTATTCTTTTACTGCTAACTTAAATCATATATATATTTCAGTTTTAGATGATAACAAAAAGTACTTCTTGCAGGGATTTCGGGGAAGAAAGTTGGGAAAGGAAAATGAAAATAACTATTCTGAATGAGTTCATTTCTGATCTCAATTCATCTTTCTATTTACCATCCATACATTTTTTGATAGAGGATTAGTAAGACTGGAATGAGAAACAGTGGTCAGAATGTAAGAGGAATAAAAAATTTGATTATTATGTGAAAGAATACAATATTTATAATGAACAACCATGAGATTAAGGATTTTAAGTAACAGAGTTATGTAATCAAAATTGGAATTTAGAAAGTCCACTTTTCACAGAGTAAGAAAAGTGGTTTGAAGAGGATAATACTGGAAGCAAGTGAGAGGATACCTCACTAATCTAGGGGGTAATAATAGTTGCCTACAATTAGGGACACTGCATATGGGGGGAAAGCTGTCACCAGTTTACATAGTTAAAACCAAAAACATTTAGGGGGCGTCTAGGTGAGACTTTAAAAAAATTCTCTGGCTTTTTTTAAAAAAAGAAACTCAACTGACAGCTCTGTCCTTTACCGGCACTCTTCTGTGAAAATGAAGATTTTCCTGGTAGCGCAGGAATCATATTGAGACCATGACAGTATAGCCAAAACTTTTTGAATTGTTGGTCTGAAAGATAAGAGGAACTTGAGTTCGCAATATTAATGTGAACAAATCCATCAGTGCTGACTGCCTATATCCTAACATGTGGCTCTGTGAGATCAACAAAATTTCCATGTATCTATATTGCTGTAACCGTTTTGTTACTAGTACTTGAAATGGTGTCTGATACAAACATCTAGATGTCTGATGGCACCATTTCCGGATACAGAGAAGACAGAGAGGAACAGGGCCAACTTTATCCTTGCATGCTATACTAGAGATCGTCTTAATACGCTTTCCATGCAATGTTGAGCTAGAAAGAAAAGTAATAAATATATTTTTTAGTGCCAGGCAGATTCATACTAGCTCATGAGAGCTTACTGATAAAATTTTAAGGGAAGTTTTATGAGTTGGCAATTAAATGCAATCATTATTAAACTACATTTTTAAAAGATTTAAAATAAAGGTAATAAATACTCAATATGCATCCTTTTAAATTATTTTGCTATGTTTTGCTGCTATCTGTTGGAGTTACATCTACTGTTTCTGTATGGGTGTGTGTGTGTGTGTATTTTTATCTCTGCCCAATGCTGCATTTATTGACAACACATTGCTAGTGTGAAATTGGGCAGAAAGGGAATATTTACACCATGAATTTTTTTTTAAAACCCCACAAATTAGACTTGATTTATTGTTTTATCATTGTCTAGATTTAAGAAGGAAAATGTTAATAAAACAGATTAAATTAAAAATTGTGATGTGTCTATTGCCATTATATTGTAAATAGCTTAAGAATTGAAAAAATTTTCTTCCAGGTTTTGAACATTATCCATTTCAACAAAGAAGTTGCTCACATCATTGACAGATGAGTGAGGTTCTGACATGTATGTCTTAGTTGTTTCTAAATTGTTTCACTTTAATCTTACACAGAAATCTCCATAAACATCATGTCAGAACTATAATAAAAGAACTGGTTATTAAACATTCACCAGCATGCTGCTTTTTTCTTTCCACAGATAAACTTTACAGAATGACATTTGACATGTGTTATGACCCACTTGGATTTTCCAATATCCCTTTTTGTTACACTGCCTGTTTCAAAAATAAAATTATTTAAGAAAATTTATACTATACTCTGTAAACAATAAAATGGTCTCCACTTACTTATATCTGTGTTGGAAGGAAAGACAGTCATACAGGTTAACTTCCAGTGGAAGCAGAAAATTATGCTTATTTTCAAAAAAAAGTTTTAAATTTTTTACCTTAAACTTTTTATAGATATATAATAATTGCACAAGTTTTTGAGGTGCCTGTGATATTTTAATGCAAGACTACAGTGTAAAATAATCAAATTTGAATAACTGTAATATCCATCACGGCAAATAGTTATCATTTTTTCATGTTTCTACAACACATTCATTTTCTGTATATTATTAGGCTCAGTGAATTATATAGATTGTTATTAATACTGATTGTGCCCGCAAAGCAATATCTTAATCAATATTGTTAGGTTTATCATAAGTCTTCATACTTTGAAACATGTCCTGAACTCACCACCTTTTTTTACTGAGCTGGCACATTTTTTATAGCTTCAAATTTTCAATAATTTATTCTACTTATGCTGTAAAATATGAGGTTTTTAGATTGGTTGGGTTTTTTTAACCTTGAAATTAATAATATTTTTAAATTATGACAACTAAATTAGAAGAGAGTAGAGAAAGTAAGAGAGTAGTAAAGTTTTTTAAGGAAAAGGAAAGTTGTGGCAGAAATAATCAAGCAGTAATTAATGCTTGATTGTTTAGAATCAATGTGTTGCATTATATCTATCATGTTTTCCCTCTAATTTTTTCAACTTATCACAGGTTGATAGAAAAACTGCTTAATATAGTGTAAGTTTTCCAACATATTTTACTATTGATATTTTACGAATTCCTCAATTTTCATGTCAGAAACCATAAAATCTTTTGTGACACATCAAATTAGCATCACTTTATTTTTCCTTGCTTTCATTATACACTGTTTCTGCTCTCAATTCCGTAGTGAATTCTGCTTTGTATAATACTTCATTACATATTCATCTGTCTTATTCTCAGATAGGATGCTTCTTCAAGGCAAAGATCATGTTATTCATTTCTTATTTTCTTTTTTTGTGTGTGTGAATTTGGTGTTTTGGACAAAGCATCTTTACATCACTTGCAACATTTTGTACTGATAAAAGTATATACTAATAACATAAACAACATATAACTAGAACTAAGTAAAGTACTTAAGAAAGTGATCTGATTTTTAAAATCTTTTATGCTGCTGCTGCTGCTGTATATTTAATAAATAAACATTTATTGAGCTCTTTTATGTACTAAGTGCTCAAATGATACTAGGGCTCTAATGGTTAATGAGATACCTGTTCCTTGCTTTAATAGAATCTGAGTTGAAGTTACAGAGACTGATTGAATTAGATTTATATTGCTTCCATAAGAAATAATCACACATTTGGCAACTTAAACAGAACAAATGTATTATCTTTGAATTCTCTAGGTCAGAAGTCAAATGTGGGTCTCACTGATGGTTCAGCAGGGCTGCATTTCTTTCTAGATGCAAGATAAACTAATATGTGGACATAAACAAGATACCCTGCAAATATAAAGAAAAGGAATTACAAGGAGAGAACCTCACTTCCGGTAGAATTGTCTCTAGGGAACAGCACATGAAAGTTGAGAAGCAACCAACTATATTACAAGCAGAATGAAGAGTGTTGAAGACAGACAAAAAAGTATTAAAATATGGCAGGTATATGAAAAAAAGAATGTCTACACTAGAAAAACGTAGGAAGTTATTTAAGTAGTAGGAGGTGGAGGTTTTTACTAATAGTGTAATTGACATGCCCTAAACTAGACACATTTTAAGTAGACAATTTAAAAGTTTTAACGTATGTAAAAATCTTGGAACCATATTTATCACCCTCCTGAAGTTCCCTCATGACACTCTAGTGTTTTCCTCCTCCGCCCCACCCCAGCGCTACTGATGTGCTTCTGTCACAAGAGATTATTTTGCATTTTCTAGGATTCTATATAAATAAAATCATACACCATGGACTCCTTTTTTTTTCAGCCTGGCTTCTACCACTCAGCATAGTTGATTTTACAACTGCTTTTTACTAATATATATCTTAGTAAAATATCACTGCTATAACTACTATTCTAATTTTAAGTAAATTTTAATTAATCCCTGGCAAGTTCTATCAAATCTTTTTGCAATGTATGCTCATATAATTATATAATATTTCCTTTTTAATGTATATATTAAATGAATATGGTGATAATAATTTCAATTAGTCTTGAATAATGAAATGGGCTAAGATGCTCCTGTACTTTTCCATGGCCTGAATAAAAACTCCACATTAAATTTGTCAATGTCAACTTCCTGAAGAAAGACTGCTATATTCTTATTTCCCTCCAAATCCTGCCCCCCCCAAAAAAAAAACGTATCTTGAGGACTAGAAAAAGATAATTATCTTAGTCATCACAGGGCTGCCAAAAAAATACAGTAGACTGGGGGGATAAACAGCAGACATTCATTTGCATCTGAATTCAGGGTGCCACCATGATCTAGGGAGGACTCTTCCTGGTTTGAAGATTAGTACCTTCTCACTGTGTTATCACCTGGTAGACAGAAAGAAAGAGTGAGAGAGAGAGAGAGAGAGAGAGAGAGAGACAGAGAGAGAGAGAAGAAGGGAGGAGAGAAGAGATAGGGAGAGAGAATATGAGAATCTCTTCTTATAAAGGCACTAAAAGGTGCTAATCCCATCATTAGGTAATCTATCATTAGGGCCCCACCTTTATGAATTCATCTAATTCATATTACTTCCCACACAACCCATTTCAAAATACCATCTCATTGGAGGTTTGAGCTTCAACATATACATTTTTTAGGAACATAATTTAGTTCACAGAAGAAATAATGACTATGATTACAATGAAAAGCAGAGTTTCAAGGCAAAAAATAAAAGCGGTCCAAGCATATACTATGCTTGGAGGAACTGCACACATCCATTGGAGCTAAAGTAGAATTAGGCAAGCCACTGGCTTTCTAGTGTCTGTTTCTAAGTAAGCAGAACTCAGCTTGGAGAGAAAAGGTAGTGTCATGGTCAACAACAATTATAAGAAAGAGGGAAATCCTACACTTCGAAAACAGTGTCAAAGAAAACCACCAGATACGCTGTATTTCTCCTTTCTTAATTTCTCTGAAAAAGCCAGGATTTCCATGTGACATTGTCCCTAAGGGTAGTCAATCAAGAAATTTGAAACAGTTGAGCACACTAATACATGGATAATTGGGGGAAAAAAAATGGTAAACTGATACCTGAAGAGAAATGTAATGGAGCCAGCAATATTGGACTTTAAAACTGGTATAATAGCAATAAAAATAATAGTAGTAGTCACAATTGTAGTGATGACTAACATGGACTGAGTACTTTTCATGTCCTTTAAATCCTTGTGAGCTCTTTATAGATATTGATCTTATATGGATTACACAATCATCTCAGAGAGGTAAGAGATATGCCACATTTATAAAATATAATTGGAAACAATGATTTACTAAATCATTTACCTTTACCAAAAAAGTAAAGGTATCCAAAACGAAAAATATATATAATTTTGAAATTAAAAAATACAAACAAGCCAGGCTCGGTGGCTCAGCCTGTAATCCCGCGCCTTTGGGAGGCTGAGGTGAGTGGATTGCCTGAGCCCACGGGTTCGAGACCCGCCTGGGCAAGCGAGACCTCATCTCTACAATAAATCAAAAAATTAGCCGGCCGTGGTAGC
>CAUYQG010267280.1:0-13535 GCA_963574415.1 Tarsius wallacei
GTTTTTGTAAAACTAATCTATAAATGTTGGGTTTGATGGAAGTGGTTGGAATTCTTAGTGAGTTCTCAAGGTGCTCATCAGAAATGTTTATTCGAATTTTGCTCTTCGTGTGCTTCATAATTGAAAACAGCTGCTCACAAACGTATGTGCTGCCAAAAAGTAACATCATGAATAAGGCATGATTATGAATTTCAAAAATGGAAATATGCATGGGGTCATAAAGAAAATAACCACTAAAAGTGGAGATGAGAGGATTATCTACACCCAGGGGTTTGAGGCTAGCTTTTACAACTAGGCAAGACCTCGTCTCTACAATAAATTAAAAAATTAACTGGGTACGGTGGCACATGCCTGCAGTTCTAGCTACTTGGAAGGCTGGGGCAGGAGGACCGCCTGAGCCCAGCAGGTTAAGGCTGCAGTGGCCATGAGTGTGCCACTGCACTCCAGCCTGGGCGACAGAGTGAGACTCCAACTCAAACAAACAAACAAACACACACGAAAAAACACATAATGTTGCAAGATTTTGTAGGGTTGCATTATTAGCTCTCCTGGGCTGCATGTAGTCTGCGTGGGCTGTGGGTTGGACATGCCTGAGCTAGAGCCCAAGGTTTGAGGTGACCTATTCTATTCATGGAGTCTAAAGGTTTTTTGAAAATGAAGAGGGCAACCACACAGATTGCAGTGGGAGAGCCTATGCAGAGGGTAAAATCTGGTGACTTTGTGAAGAAATCCTGCAAACCATAGTGACTTTAGGGCAGACAAACTTTAGGCTTTAGGGACAGGCCCTTTGCCAGACTTATTGACCGAGTCACTGATGACTGTTTGAGGAAATTGACAAGGAAAGCCTGTCCTCATAAGACTTGTCTTAGCACAGGCAACCTAGATGGTGGCATTATTACTCCATGGGTCTCTCTGGGGCCATCAGAAGTCTTAAATGACTTAAAGCTCATAAAGTGCCTGTTTTCTCCTCAGAGAAACATGGCAGCTTATACTTAGACTTCTCTGGCAGCACCAGGGTGTGTCCAGAAAGCATCAGTCAGGGTAGGCCAGTGTGAGCGCCTAAGGGGCTAGATCCCAGTGAGCAAAGAGGCCCAGGTCAGCAGAGGAAAAATGGTGCAGGTGAAAACCTTTGGAGCAACACAAATACAGGGTTAAATCCCAGCTCTATCATCCTATGCAAAAATTACTTCAGTTCTCTGTGCCTCATTTTTCTTATTGTAGGATGAAGATAATAAAGCCTCTTTGCTAGGCACTGGGAAGATTAAATGACTTCACATATGGAATACTCCACTGCTTGCGATAAATTTTATACATCCCTTCTGCTGGCACCGTATATAAGGGGAGTTGAATGATAGTGAGCCCATTATTCACCCGAGCCAACCCTTCCCCTCATTCTACCATTTTGATCCTATTCACATTCACCTCTGTATTTCACAGAGCGTTTAAGTTGGCCTCTCACACTCCTCCAGCTTTTTGTCTTCATACCTTTCTTGACCTGTGGAAGGCAGTAGTGTACATATTCTTCTTGAATTGTTCCTTTAATTTGCACAAGGGAAGGACAATGTGTTCTTTTTCTGAGAGCTGTTTTGATAATGCTTGGCAGTGTGATGGCACATATTGAGACCCTATCCTCAAGGAATACTTTCCAATCTGTCCTAAGTCTCTTCTGTGCTGCATGGTTTGGATTTTTAACTGATGAAGAGTGTTCCCCTTTTCTTGCCCGCATGAGAGTTTATCTGCCCATTTTTTTCCTGGTAACTCCCTGTTGTTTAAAGCACATGCAAAAAGTCTCTTGGGATATTCCTATACTGTATACCTTTTGTTTTAGTATTCTATTCCCTGGAAATGCTTAGAATCATCTTAAAACCAGAGGTACTCTGATGCAGCCCCTCTTGGATAGAGAGGATGCCAGGAGGTGCATTGAGGATGGGGAGATTAGGTGAATAGTGAAGGAGTTATGATGGATGATGTGTGAGGCTTTAGACCAGGTGAAAGACGGCACAGATGCTGAGAGACAAGACAGATAAGGGAAAGCTTGGAGTCAAGTCAGGGGCATAGCAAACAAAGGTACCCCAAGAAAGACAGATAGGCTAAGAGTGATACTCATTGTCCTGTTTTGTTTTTGTTTTTTTCTTTCTTATGGGTGTTTGGCTTTGAAGCAAGAGATTCTGCTCTTGA
Organism: Tarsius wallacei; assembly: GCA_963574415.1. Lineage (NCBI taxonomy): Eukaryota > Metazoa > Chordata > Mammalia > Primates > Tarsiidae > Tarsius > Tarsius wallacei. Next base: position 2,179 of record CAUYQG010267280.1, read on the forward strand.
CTGGGACAGGGTTTTCAAGAGACTCTGACCAATTCCCCATCCATGAAGATACATCTCCTCAATTACCATGGAGACTTCCATCTTAAAAATAACCATTGAGTGGAATCTTAGTGCAAAAAAAAAAAAATCCAAATATATCATAACAGTTGGTTCCTCATACCCTTGTGCCTATTTACTCCCTTGAGGATTTTTATGAGGTTTGACTTTTCCTTATGGAGAAAGTGTTTATTCCTCCATATGTTATATTGGCTTAGCAATGAGTGATTCCCTGGTTGAAACTTTGTTCCACGGTCCTTTTGCTTTTTGGAGGAGCAAAGTATTGTTGTAGTTAGGTGTGTGATTCTAGAGGCATCCCCTTTGGGTTCAAATCTCAGCTCGGCCTCCTTATAATCATGTAACATTGGGCAAGTTACCTAATCTTTCTCTATGCCATAGTTTTCTTACCAATATGGCACCCACTTTATGGGATTGTGTGGTTTAAAGGAAATAAAACCTGGTAGGGGCTCAGAACAGTACCTGGTACGTATTAATAGTTAGCTCTCAGAACATACTGGTTAAGATTTTTCTCTAGAGAGCTGTAATACACAGAGTTTACCTTTGGGACCTTGGCTTTGTGTGAAGGCATTTTGGTCAATACATCTACAAGTTTATAACACTACTTCATAGCTCAGAGGTGGCTGCTTCTACACCTCCCAATTTGTCTCTATCTAGTGTCAGATCCAGAACATTCTGTGTCTGCGCCATACCTATCTACTTCAAAAGACAAGTGAATGGCTAGCATTTGCTTGCCTCAGTAAAGAATTCGTCAAATACTTCAGTAATTTTTTTTCCCTTGTCCCTTTTCAGTCCTAAGTACCCCCTTTGCTCTGTGATTATTGGGTGGAGCTGAAGATTCATGTGCTGACACACTGCCTTTGAGAGATTAGAAGTCTTCTCTCTGGTCTATGAGGGTTTTGCAAAGTGCCACTTGAGTATTTGGATTCATTGAATGTCTGATTTGAGCTTGCTTGCCAAGTCTTCTCCCGACTTGTGGAGTCTGCTTTTCGTTTTTGTCTTTTAATATATACTACTTGTTGTAACGGGCTATGATTTACCTGGTTAGTCATGCTTGTTTTCATTTTCTATTGGTTTTTAAGGACTTGGCTATTTTGTTTCATAAGAATCTTGTTTTCTCTGGTTTTGATTTTTTTACATAGTTTCTCAGGTTTTCTGTTGAGTCTTAGTTTATAAAAATTTTTTATTTTCATTTCAAGGTAAGATTAACAGTGAATTTTGTAAAACCATTTGTTTATTGCTCTGCTTTGCTATTCCAGAATTTAAACGATCTATCATATGATTAAAACAGAAATTGCAAAGATCCCCTGAAGGTTAGCTCCTACTTGGATGTTAGATGGGGATACTGTCTGGGGAAGGGCTTCTCTGTCCTCTGTAATATCTGGGAACCTCAGTCATCAGGGATGAGGGCTGGGGCACATGAACACTATCACAGATTCACCATTTCCTTGAGGGTAGAGTCAGTTTTCTGGTAGAAATATCTTAAACAAGTTCTTCCATTAACCATCCTTGACTAAATTTATGCCTATCCTTTGAGATTTTACGGTGGTGCAGTTCTTACAGCTCTCCTTTGTGAGCCTGAGTGCTTTATAGCTTGAGGAGTGAAGAAACCTCAAAATAGCCCAACTCCAAGATTTTCACTTTGAAAGAAACACCATCCTTTATATAGAGAAAACCCTTCTACACTATACTTGGCTAAAATTATCAACCTTCTCTGTGAATACTTTCAATGATGAGACGTTCACAACTCCAGTGGGTCATTACTATATTAATGCATAGATGACTATACTTTTTGAACTCTATTTTTAATTAAGTATTATTTTAATTAAACAACTGGTACATGTCTATTGATTAGAAGACTTAGTATTGTTAAGATGGCCATACTCCCCAAATTGATTTACAGATTTAACATAGTCCCTATTAAAATTCAGCTGCTTTTCTTTTGCAATAATTGACATGCTGACTCCAAAATTTATATGGAAATGCAAGGGACTCAAAATAACTTAACAACCTTGAAAAAGAACAAAGCTAGAGGTCATAACTCCTCGTTTTCAAAACTTATTGCAAAGCTACAATAATCAAGACAATGTGACTTCCATGAGGATGGACATATAGACCAATGGAGTAAAACTGAGAATCCAGAAATAAACGTATACATTTATGGCCACTTGATTTTCAACAAAGGTGCCAAGATAATTCATTAAGGGCATAATAGTCTTTTCAACAAATGATGCTGGGACAACATGATATTCACTTGTAAAAGAAGGAATTTGGACCCCCTACCACATGACTTATACTAAAATCAACTCAAAATGGATCCAAGACATAAACGTAAGAATTAAAACTTTAAAAACTCTTACAAGAAAACTTACATAAAAATTTATGTAGACTCAAATTAGGCAATGGTTTCTTAGTTATGACACCAAAACTTCAAGCAACAACAACAAAAATACATACATTGGACTTCATCAAAATGGAAAATGTTTTTTGCTTCAAAGAATAACATCAAGAAAGTAAAAAGATGACCAAATGATTGGGTAAAATATTTGAAAACCATATACCTGATAAGGAAGTAGTATTCAGAATATATAAAGGATACTTACAACTCAATAAAAAGCCAACCATTTGATTAAACATTTCTCGGAAGAAGGTATACAAATGGTCAGTAATCACATGAATAGATGCTCAACATAATTAGTCGTTATGGAAATGCAAATCCACATTGAAATATCACTTTACACCCACTAGGATGATCATAATCAAAAAGTTGGATGGGTAATAACAAGTATTGGCAAAGATGTGAAGAAATTGGAACGTTTGTGAATTGCTAGTAGAAATATGAAATGATGCAGTTGCTTTGGAATATTGTTTGATATTTCTTTAAAAAATTAAACATAGAGTTACCAGATGACCCACCAATTACAATTTTAGGTACATACTCAAGATAATTAAAAATATGTTTATGTAAAAGCTTGTACATGAATGTTCATAGCAGGATTACTTATAATAGCTAAAAAGTAGAAACAATGCAAGTGTTCATCAACTGAAGAATTGATATAAAAATATGGTATATCCATATAATAAAATGTTATTGAACCATAAAAAGAAATGAAGTATTGACATATGCTACAACATGGATAAATCTTGAAAACATTATTCTAAGTGAAAAAAACCAGATGCAGACAAACACATGTTTAATGACTATATTTATATGATTTATGTAGAATAGGCAAACCCATAATACCAGAAAATGGATTAGTGGTTATTACCAGGAGAAGAAGTAGGGGGAGTGTGGCTAATAACTGACAATGGGTGTGGCTTATTTGTGTGTATGTGTGAGGGTAGGTGATGACAATGTTCAAGAATTACATGGGTTATAGTTTCATAACTTTGTGAATATATTAAAAACCACTTAATTTTATAGTTCAAAATGATAAATTTTATGGTACGTAAATTATATTTTAATAAAAATATTCTTTAAAAAACCTGCATAGACAATGCCCAATTTGAAGAGAATGGAGACTAGGCAAACACCTAATACCAGAAAGTAGATTAGTGGTTATTACCAGGGGTTGAAGGGGAAGGAGGTGGCTAATGACTGCCTGACTTGCATGAGTTCCTTGTTGCTGGATTGTGGGAATTCTTAGAGGAGTGGCTGGACACCTTGAAAATGTTGAGGGTCTGGATATACAAGGTAGGACTCTTTACTAACTGGCATAGACTTCTTCTTCTTCTTCTTTTTTTTTTTTTTTAACATTTTAACAATGAGTGTGAACATACTGGTATGTATCCACTAACTGTTAACCCCTACCTGTGCCTGAATCCTGTGACTCCCACTCAGAGGTCCTGAATTACCTCTGAATGACCTACATGACTTGTCACACCATCATAACACCAATAAGTTTGATCTCTGTACTCTCAGAATCCCCAAGTCTGTGGGTCAGAAGCTTATTAAATGAGCACTTCAATTAATATTTTTGGGTAAGATTTTACAGAGGATGGTGAAAATGTGTCTGGTTCTATAGAATCACATTACAATGCAAGATAAAAGTCTCTCTCACTCTCTCTTTCTTGTGATAAGGGCCATTTGTATTCTCCAGTAAGCCTCCATTGTCTATCCCAATGTCATCTTCCCCGTCTGAGTTCAGAATTTCATGAGCCTATCCCAGGTCTCAGAGATGTAGTCTTGTAGATAAACTCTTCCAGTTCAGCACTGTTCTCAGGTCCTTATCATGCTCCTATCCACAACAACTTTATGTGATTAGAGCTGCCAGGTAGGGAAATACCTACATGACTCAATGGATGGGAAATAGAATTTGTATGAAGAAAGAAATGACATCTACGTCTTATATATTCAGTGATTTCCCATCTCATTGCAAAACGTATTTGAAATGCTTTGCAAAAATGTACACAGGCAGTCAACAAGATAAATGAAAGGATGACAGTATCTGGAAATAGGGGGAATAAATGTAAGAAAATAAAATACAATTAGCAGCAAGATTATATTAGTAAATGTCTGCTGCTAGAAGAAGCCTACAGATTTGGCTCTGGTCATTTTAGTGACCAAGACATAGAGGTAAGCCTTATAGGTTACCCACCATTGCTCAGTAGTATATTTTCCAAATTTTCTAGTCTAATAGAAACTTCTCTCACAGCACTTCACAAAGGGCAGTGTATGGGAATGCAGGATTATACTCTCCAGCTTCCTGACAACAGAACAGATCCAATGGTGTTTGTTAAAATATCCTTCGATGCAAATCAGTGGCTTCATGCCCAAATCCACTTCATGAAGTGGGTGGGTAGACAGCGGAGAGAAGCTTTCAGAAGTAGCCACAAGAGCCTTACCATTCCCTGGGCAGATTCAGACACTTCCTGGAAATGGGGAATCTTTGGGAAACCCTATTGTTGAGGATTGATGGACTTGCCTTTCTCCATGGCAGTATGTCATGTCTGGGGCCTTACTGGTCAGCTTTTGCAGGCACGCTCTCCCCACCCCCACCCCCACCCCCCAACAGCAAAGCTTCTCTTCCCAGGCTCATTGGAACTTGATCATATGAGGCAGTAAATCATTGAAGTCCAGAACAAATCTCACTTGACATTTTTATCTTGACTCTTCTGGGGACCTTTAATTAGCATGATTGCAGCACAGGCGATTGCTCCGATGGAATCTGTAATACTCTTGGTTGGCATAATGGCTATTGAAGTTTCTCTAGTAACTGATTCTGGTCATCTAGGAGAGATTCTGATTAAAAGTAATTAAACTCCTTGATATGGTGTAATAAGGCCTGGTTGGCAGTGAGTTTACATGGATTATATAAATGCATCAGAACATGAATTCATATAGTTATAAAATCCTCACTCCTTAGAGTCCATCGTGGGCTATTTGCTGCTATGGCTCCCAGAGCCATGACACACAAAACTACTGTGTGGGCATCTGCAGCTGGTATGGCCACAGCCTCATGGCCACAAGGCCCACAGCCATGGAGCACACAGCCACAGCAGGCAATTATGGCATTCTCTGTTCCTGTTAATGGCCCAGAGGCTATGAGGAGCACCAGCATATGCTATGGTTAAGACAGAACTCTAGTTAGCATTATGGGTCCTGATTCTACCAGTTCCTGAAGTACAAGTGACTATGAAAATCCCCTACATTTGTAGAGCACACTGTACCAGTGTTTTTCAACCAAGGTGACTCTGCCCCAGGGGACATTTGACAATGTCTAGGGACACTTTTGATGTTCACAATGGGGTTAGGGGTGCTAATTACATCCAGTGAGTAGAGGCCAACGATAATACTAAATATCCTATAATACACAGGACAGCCTCCTACAACTAGGAATTATCTGGTCTAAAATGTCAATAGTGCTAGTCTGAGAAACATTGTTTCTGTGAAGGAGAAGGTGCAAACATTTCTGTGAGGGGGAAAGTATAAAGGTTTTATCTTTATTTTAAAGATTAAAAAATGAAAGCTGCCGGGCTCGGTGGCTCAGCCTGTAATCCCGCGCTTTGGGAGGCCGAGGTGAGTGAATTGCCTGAGCCTGCAGGTTCGAGACCCGCCTAGGCAACTTGGCGAGACCTCATCTCTGCAATAAATCAAAAAAAAATTAGCCGGGCGTGGTAGTGCGCGCCTGTAGATCCAGCTACTTGGAAGGCTGAGGCGGAAGAATCGCCGGAGCCCAGCAGGTTGAGGCTGCGGTGGCCGGGAGCGGCCACTGCACTCCAGTCTTGGCGACAGAGTGAGACTCCAACTCAAAAAAAAAAAAAAAATGAAAGCTTAGAGAGGTAGCAGCTCTTCCCTGTCCTGCAGGTCTGGGTCACTGATTGATGATTTCATTCTCATTCTATTGTTCCTTGCATACACTGCATGGGAGGAAGTGGACTTTGGTGTCCTTACAAGTGTCCAAATTTTATCTAAATACCTAAGGTACGTCTTTCAAGAAATCATTACCCCTGATTTCTTATGAAAGAAAGGTACCCCAATTCCATATCATTCCCTTAGGAATCAAAACACACACATCTCCTGCCTCCTAAGTCAGTGAGTACATTTGGGGGATAATAAACCCAGGGAAATCTCCAAAAAATTCATCAACACACAAAAACTTCCTAAATATATATTGGCCTAACATTAGTCTCTGTTCTTCCACTGATCTTGTAAAATTTAAAGTGGTTTTACCCTGAGTGGAGCAGACCACAGTGCCTGGAGCTGGGAGTTTTTCTATGTGCTGCCATGCCTGGCTGGAAGAGCATCATTTAACAACGAGTGTCTTGCCTTGGGTCTGACGAAATAAAGTCAAAGGCATAAGGTTCCTAATCCCTCGTTCGAATGTTGCCACACTTTTTTAGGGGTTGCTGGTGTGCTTTTCTGGGTTTGTGCTGAACATATCACCAGCACCTCTTCAGGTGCCCCATAGTTTTGCTAATGGTCCTGTCATCGGTCACACTAGAGAGCCTCAGCCCAGAACTGTCCTCCTCTTCCACCTCCTACATTTAATCAGATGCCAAGTTTCTGATTTGCATAACCTCTACCTTTGCAATCCTCTGTCTTCCATCCTCTTGGCTCTCATTCTTGATCTCAGTCCTTATTTACCACGTGTCCAGCCTGTGGACACCCTTTAACCCAGGGGGGCACAAACTACAGCCTAATGCAGCCCACCACCTGTTTAGGTACAACTCTCAAGCTAAGTGTGATTTTTACATTTTTAAATGGCTGGGAAAACTCAAAAGAAGAATCATCTTTTGCAACACAGGAAAATTATATGAAATTCAAATTTCAGTGTCCATAAATAACGTTTTATTGGAACACAGCTATGCTCATTCACCACATATTGTCTATGGCTGGTTTCACACTGCAGTGGCAGAGTTGGGTAGTTGCAACAGTGCTCGCATGGCCTGTAAAGCCTAAAATATTTACTATCTGGCTATTGACAGAAAAAAACTTGCTGGTCCCTGTCTTAACCAAGCTAGCTACTGCCGATCTTTTTCTTTCTTGTCTTTCATCTGCTTTAATCTGCTCTCAGGCCATTGCCTCTTTCAAATCCTTCAAAACTCACCCATTGCCCAAACCCCAGGACTTTCTTCATGCTCTGCCCCATGTTAATCTCCTCCATGGATTAGCAGGAATTCCTTGCACTTCCCCTGGTGTGTCTTGTGCTTCCTCACGATGGCCATTACTCATGTTGTGCTTTCTGCCAAGAGTAACTTTCCTTTTCACCTTTTTAGAAGGAAGTCTTAGCTTTCCTTTAAGTCTCATGGCAAGGACAGCCTCCTTCAGGAAAGTTGAGACTACTCCTCACTTTTTGCTCCTCAATCAAGAAAGCTATTCTCACCCTCATTTATAAAAGAGGAAACAGAGCCATTATACATCAAATGAGTTGTCATAACTCCTGCTTGCTAAGGCAGCAAGTTCACTTGAGGGGTAATATACATAGGGAAATCCCAAAAGAATTTATCCACACACAAAAAGTTTCTAAAATAAATTGACCTAACATTAGTCTTAGTTCTTTCACTTATCAAATCTAAAATATATCTACTCTGAGCAGAGTAGACTACTGTAGTTACCTCCTAGGAAATGCCCTAACACTCTTCCTGAACAACTTCTATGACATGAGTTTTTTTCTGTCACAGTCTGGCTGTTCCAGCTTAGGTTGTGAGGTCCCTCCTAGGTGTGAGACTTGTGAGAGCTAAGACACAGAGTTAGTGAGTGCCAGATGGCATGTCTGCCTGAGCAAGGACTCTGGGATCCCTGGGACACTCTGCTTTCCCAGGTATATAATTCCTATGAATTTGCAGAACTTCTCCTAAACTTATGTGATTTTGTTTTTGAAAGAGGATAACAAAATCCAACATTTGGAAATTGATTTTTAGCATAAAAATAAAAGGCTATTGTCATTAGTTGAGGATACATCATTTAATCTAAACGTCTTATCTAGGTATCCACCCGTCTATACCTATTGATCTGTCATCTATCTACTCTCTTTTATTTGTCTATTCTTTTGTCTGTGTGTCCATATTTCCATTTTTTAATAAGAACATAGTCATATTGCATTAGGGCTCGTTCTAATGATCTCATATTTTGTCAGTCTTCATCTCTCTATCCATTGATTCATACCAGTTTCTTCTTCTAAATTCTCTTCACAGCTGTAGTTCCAGCACTATCACTTGATTGGTGATGTCTCATTTTTACGAGATTAATCACAGACAGTCCTCCAGCATGGTGCTCCTAATTTCCCCTGCTGATCTGGTTCCCATTTATCCCATAGTTCTACTTTATATTCTAGCCAAACTATATAGTTTGCAGGGGATTAAAAAAATCCCTGTTTTAGTTTGCTAGATATGCTGTAACTAAGTACCTTAAACTGGATAGTTTAGAACAATAGAAATGTCCTAGAGACCAGAAATCCAAGATCAAGGTGTTGGCAGGGCCGTGCTCCCTCTGAAAGATTTGTTCCAGGCCTCTGTCCTAGCTTCTGGTAGTTTCTGATGATCTTGGACATTCTTTGGATTACAGATGCATTATCCAGATCTCTGCCTTCATCTTCACATGGTGTTTTCTCTCTCTTTTTCTCTCTCTTTCTCTGTCTCTCTCTCTGTGTGTGTGTCTATCTGTGTGTCCCTATTTCCATTTTTTTATAAGAACATATTCATACTGGATTAGAGCCCATCCTAATGACCTCATCTTAACTTGGCCATCTGCAAAAACTCTGTTTCCAAATAAGGTCACACTATGATGTACTGTGGTTATGGTTTTTGAGGGGCATAGTTCAACCCATAACAATCCTCCATTTGCTATGCTTTGTCCATGCTGTTCCCACTATTTGGAATTTCCCCAGCCCCCGCCCATGCATTTCTGCCTGGTGACCATATTTCCCACCTCCTGTTTCCCGCCTACACATGATCATGTGATCACTCCCCCACTGCTCTCCCTCAGCTGTGCGTAGACACTGCTCTCTTGACACTCACTAGGGTATATCTCATATTATAATTTTTTCAGGTCCCCAGTTAATTTTAAGCTTCCCATTCTTTCTTTTGACTTTTTATTCTTTTATTTTTTTCTTGGCTCCTGACAGGTTAATATTCAGGTATTTGCAAAATCATTGTTAGATAAACTTAGAAATGTGTAGCCTTCCCATTCCGTTTTAGCTCCTCCATGTAGTAATTGTCTCTTACTCATCTTGGTATTCCCTCTTCCTTTCTCCAGTGATAGATATAGTGACCATGGCATAGCAGGTCCTCAACATGTGTCAGTATTTTAGAGACTTGGAGCACAGTGAAAGCAGGGATTGAGTTTGCATTTGCTGGTATCTGCTACAGGGCCTGCACTGCAAAATACTGATGCTTGTATCTGTCTGTATCTGTCATTCTTTATCTGGGTCTTTGGGGGAGTCAGTGAAACCTGCACTGCCTTAACTAAGTATTTTTTGTGTATCTGTAGTGTGAGTATGCTTTAATAAAATTAAAGAGGACACAAAGAAAGATGAGGAACTGTTACTTTATACAGTTGTGTGGGAGACCCTTCTCTGTCTTCTTTCATCATCCCCTTCATCATCTTCAGCAACTTCAGCGTCATCACTAACCATGGGAATTCAGAACCAGAAAAGCAACTCCTGGGTTTATATTATTTGATTTTTAGAACTATGAATTTAGAATGTGCCAACTATCTGAACCCATAGCCTATCCACACTTTAAGATAATTTGCTTAAAATTGATATCACCCAGGGATTTGGACTGTATTGATTACATTTCCTGTTAGACTCTGGCCTTTGTCATTTGTTCATCCTATCCTAAACAGCATGGCTATGACCCTCTCGAGGTAAAAGCTGGGACTTGAAGACTTTGGCTCTGGGGGCCATCTGGTCAAGATAAAGGCATTGATGTTAAGAGAACAATTTTTTTCCTTTACCTACCTCAGAGTTACTTTGGGACTAACACAATCATTTTTAAAGTTCTTAGAAGTAGAAATGCTTTGCCAGTGACAAGATACTATAGCATAGCCTCAAAATAATGTGGCATATTGTTACACAGATCACACACAAGTCAGATTACATGGTGCTGAAAAATAAGCCTTCGATTCTCTAAAATCCTGATCTATCATGTGGGAAACAGAGCTGTTGGATTTGCTTCCTGCCCTGAATGTCAATGCACAGAGGGGCTAGGAGCATAGAAGCTGAAATGACAACTCCCAGACTCAAGTCCTGGATCTGCATCTTATTCACAGGGCAACTTGGCATGAATTACTGAGCATCTCTGCCCTTAGTACCCTCATCTACAACTTAGAAACCATACCATTTCTCCCCTCAGGGATGCTGAGATCAGATTAGGGAGTCCATGCGCAGCACTTCCCTTACTGCCTGGCAAGTGAAAAATGCTTATAGATATTGGTTGTTAGGAGATTTTTTAGTGGTTATTAAGAAATAAAAAAATATATGAAGCATTTCATTGTAGTGTATATATTTGAAATAGGTCCAATAGCAGAAGGAGAACTATCACATAGAAATTAACAATTAGCCGGGCTCGGTGGCTCAGCCTGTAATCCCACGCCTTGGGAGGCTGAGGTGAGTGAATTGCCTGAGCCCGCGGGTTCGAGACCCACCTGGGCAACTTGGCGAGACCTCATCTCTACAATAAATCAAAAAATCAGCCGGGTGTGGTAGCGCGCACCTGTTGTTCCAGCTACTTGGAAGACTGAGGCGGAAGGATCGCCGGAGCCCAGCAGGTTGAGGCTGCGGTGGCCGGGAGCGGCCACTGCACTCCAGTCTGGGTGACAGAGTGAGACTCCAACTCAAAAAAAAAAAAAGAAATTAACA